>CAUYPO010136899.1:0-35407 GCA_963574435.1 Cheirogaleus major | reverse complement strand
CTAATTCCAATTGTTTGGAGATTTTCCTGTTGTCTTTCAGTTACTGGATTTTAGTTTTATTCCATTACAGTCAGAAAATATACTCTGTATGATTCCAATTCTTTTATTTTTTTATTTTTTTTTTCACAGCGTTTTTTTTTTTTATTTCAGCCTATTATGGGGGTACAAATATTACAGTTATGTATATTGCCCATGCCCTCCTCCCCCCTTGAGGCTTCCAATTCTTTTAAACCTGGAAAAGTTTGTTTTATGCCCAGGATATTATCTCTTTTAATAAATGATCCATGAGGGCTTAAACCAAAAATGTGAACTCTTATGTTGGTGGAGTGGATGTGAAAACTGTTCTATATATGTCAATTAGGTTCTGTTGGCTGATCTCTGTCTAGCGGTTTAGCTCTAATCTACCCTTGCTGCTTTTCTGTTGCTGAGAGTAGAGTGTCCAGTTCCCCATGATAATTGTGGATAAATTTTTCCTTTCAGATCTTATGAGTTTTTGTTTCATTGTAGCTCTGTTTTTTAGAATGTACACATTTGTAATAATTATGTGTCCAGTTGGATTGACTCTTTCATTATTACACAAATTATCTATCTGAAATCATTGCCTTTGTTCTGAATTCTACTTTAACTATCAATATAGCCACACTAGCTATTTAAAAAAAATAGTGTTGTAGAGAATTAATATATGTTTTTCCCTATATTTTACTTCCAACTTATTTTCTTGTATTTGATGTGTGTCTTGCAGAAAGCATATTGATGGCTCATGATTTTTATACATGTCACCAATCTATGTCTTTTAATTCCTGTATTTTGACCCTTTGACAATTTCTCTCTTTCTCTCTCTCTCTTTTCTTTCTTTTTCTTTTTTGCTTTAATTTTCAGAAGTTTAATTATGATGTGTCTTGGTGTGGATTTATTTGAGTTTATTTGAAGTTTACTCAGCTTCCTGAATCTGTAAATGTATGTCTTTCACCAAACTCTGGAAGTTTTCTATCATTATTTCTTCAAATATTTTTTCAGTAGCATTCTTTCTCTCCTTTCCTTCTGTGATGCCAGTGATACGGAAGTTAGCTCTCTTGCTATTGTTTCAAAAGTGTCCGAAACTCTCTTCTTTATCATTTTAAAAACTCTATTCTCTCTCTCTTAGTCAGATTAAGTAAATTGATCTGTCTACACATTTAGTGATTCTGTCTTCTGTAATCTCCACTCTCTTCTTGAGACCATGCTGTGAGGTTTTTATTTTAGTCACTGGATTTAGGTGGTCTACAGATTTATTGAAGTATAATTTAAATTTCATAAATTTTAAAATATAAATGTAAATGATTTTAATACATTAACAGAGCTATGCAACCATTGCGGCAATATAATCTTAGGACATTTTCATAACTCTAAAAATGCCACACCCATTAAGATTTACTCACTATTCCCCTTATCCTCCCCAAACCTCTGAGGACCCTGGCCCTATGCAATCACTAATCTACTTTCTGTCTCCTGTTGTGGACATTCCATACAAATTGAATCAAGCAGCAATTTTGTTGACATATGGACACTTTATGTAATACAGTTTATCAACTCTGGACATCAGATCACCTTTCTTCTCCAGGGTTTGTTACTGTTTCTCTTTTATGCTGTTGTAATTGCTGTTTATTTATTAATTTTACAGGACCAGTTCTTTAAAGTCTGTATTCTCTAACTTGTTGGTCATTTGCAGCCACAAAAGTCATACAGCAATGTCTGAGGGTTTTAATCTCTCCACATCCTCATCAACACTTGTTATTGCCTACCTATTGATTTTAGCCACCCTGATTAGCATGACCATTGTGGTTTTGATTTGCATTTACGTACTGAGTAGTAATTATTGGGCACATTTTCATATACTTAATGATAATTTGTATGTCTGCATTTTAAAAATGGATATTCAAATACTTTCCTACTTTTATTTGTGTTATTTATCTTATTGTTGAGCTGTAAGAATTCTTTATTAATTCAAGATATTCTGAATAAACGTTTCTTATCAAATAAATGATTTGCATTGTTTTCTCCCATTTTGCTTTCTTTTCACTTTCTTGATGGTGTCCTTTGAAACACGAAAGTTTTTTATTTGATAAAGTCCAGTCTATCTGTTTTTTTCTTTTGTGTCCTGCACTTTTGAAATCATACCTAATCTAAAGTTGTGAACGTTTACTTTTATGTTAGTTGTTTTTGTTTTTTGTGGGGTTTTTTTCTGAGTGTTACAGGTTTAGCTCGTACATTGACAGTCTGTGATCTGTTTCAAGTTGATCTTTGTAGATGGTGTGAAGTATATTCTTTTCATTCAGAGATCCAGTGATCCCAGAGCCACTTGCCAAAAAGTGTATTCTTTCTCCCATTGAATTGTATTCACACCTTTGGATGTTTTAACATCTTTGTCAGATAATTTCAACCTTTGGTTCATCTCTGTGTTGTCATTTGGTGATTGACTTTTGTCATTCCTGTTGTTATTGTCCCAGTTCTTGGTATTACAAGTGATTTTAAATTATATCCTGAGCATTTTGAATTCTGTTAGAAGATTCAGAGTTTTATTTATTTATTTATTTTAGCACAAGGTCCAGGTGTGTGTGTGTGTGTTCATCTTCTCACACTAAGACCATCCCAGGAAATGTGGGCACTGACTCACATAGTCCTGTTGCAAACAGCTGCAGTTAGAGCAACTCCACCCCAGTCCCACTGACCCATTCCTGGTAAAAGTGGGGCTCCTGTTCTCACTGTCTCATGGCCGCCAACCAAGCGTGGTGTTAGATCTCTCTGTGTGCATTCCAGCTGTTTCCAGGGAGGAGAGAGCAAAGGGTCATCACAACATTTTGTGGCTGCAAGTTGAAGACATAACCTGAACTCCCTCCAGGCCCCTCTGACACCAAGGGAGTGGTGGGTAAGCAGGCCACAGGAGCCGTACCTCCCACCCACACCTGGCCTGACTAATGCCCTGTGGGGCTGGGCACTCCGAGCACCACTGTGGCCCACTGATAGCAGAGAAAGGGAGAAGCCCAGTGTCGACTCTCCCATTTTGTACCACTGCTGTGGACTTCACACTGTGTTGAGTACTCTGGGAATAAAGTCATATGAAACTTGATTTTTATTCACAGATATTTTAATTTTTTTCTTTAGTAAAGGAAACTGAAAATGCAAAAAATTGAAAAACATCCACAGAGTAACATACACATTTGCTAACACCATTTTTTAAAATGGTGTTTAAATCTGTCCCCTGGAAGCTCCCTTCACTTCTTCCAGTCAGTACCCACAATGTAACCACTACTCTGAATTCTTTTAATTTGACTTTTTTTATATTATACAATGAAGCAATGCAGTATATAGATGTTTATGCCTAAAATTTTCTTCAACATTATGCTTGAGATGTTCATCAATGCTGCTGCATATAGCAGCAGTTCAGTCATACTCACTGGGCTAGCATGCCATTCATCGAGTACACCACAATTTATTTACGCATTCTACTGTTTTATGTATTTATTTACTTTGTAATTGACAAATAAATTTGTATATATTTTTAGTGTACAGCATGATGTTTTGATATATGTATATAGTGTAGAATGGCTAAACCAAGATAATTAACAAATTTGTTATCTCACATACTTTTAAAATTTATTTTTAATTGACATAATAGTTCTGCATATGTATGGGGGTATAATGTGATGTTGTGAGCTATGCATACACATATTGTAGAGAGAGTCAATCAAGTTAATTAACATATCCATCACCTCATAAATTTATCAGTTTTTTGTATTGAGAATATTAACAATCTATTCTTTTAGCAGTTTTGAAATATACAATACATTATTATTAACTGTGGTCACCATGCAGTACAATATATCTCTGAAACTTTTTCCTCTAGTCTAACAAACTTTGTACCCTCTGATCAACATCTCTTCTTCCCCCATCCCTCCATGCTCCCCTCCAGCCTCTGATAACTGACTTTCGTATTAACTGTTTCTATGAGATCAACATTTTTCGATTCCACATAGACGTGAGATCATATAGCATTTCTTTTTCTATGCCTGGCCTATGCCACTCAGCATAATGTCCTCCAGTTCCATCCATGTTGTCACAAATGGCAGAATGTCCTACTTTTAAAGGCTATATAGTATTTCATTGTGTAAATATACCACATTTTCTCTTTCCATTTATCCATTATGGACACTTACCTTGCTTCCATATCCTGACTATTGTGAATAGTGCTGAAATGAACATGGGAGTGTAGCTACATAGGAGAAAAGCTACATGACATTGTTCTGAGCAATGATTTCTTGTATAGAACTCCAAAAACACAGGAAACAAAAGTAAATAAAGAAAAATGGTATTACATCAAACTAAAAAGCTCCCATACAACAAAGTAAACAATTAACGGGGTGAAGACAGAACTTATAAATTGGGAGAAAATATTAGTAAACCATATACTTGATAAGGGGTTAATATCCAAAATATAGAAAGATCTCAAACAACTCAATAGCAAGAAAACAAATAACCTAATAAAAATGCCAAAGGATCGAAACATACATTTCCCAAAAAAATGACCAACAGATATATGAACAATACTCAACACTTTTAATTATCAGGGAAATGCAAATTAAAACCATAACGGCCATTATCAAAAAGACTAATGATAACAAATATTGACAAGGATGTAGAGAAAAGGGAACCCTTGTATTCTGTTGGTGGAAATGTTAATTAGTACAGCCATTTTGGAAAATAGTATGGAAATGCCTCAAAAAATTAAAAGTAGAACTAACATATGATCCAGCAGTCCTATCTCTGGATATATATCCCGAGGAATTGAAATCAGTATGTTGTAGAGACACTTGTATGTCCATGTACATTTCAGCATTACATACTTTATGTGTGTGTTTGTGTGTGTATGTGTGAGAACACTTAAAAATTTATTCTTTAAGCAATTTTCAATACACAATACATGAATTAGCTATAGTTATCATGTTGTACAATAGACTGCATTCTAGTGTTAATGTGCATTTGAGTAGTTTCCAGTTTGGAGCTATTCTGAGTAGAAATGGTATGAATATTTGTCATGGGTTTTTTCATAATATATAATTGTCCATGAATAAATTGCTAGGTAATACGGAATTTATATGTTCAGTTTTTTAAAAATCAACTTTATATATGTTAACTTTACATGCAATAAAATTAAAATATTTTAAGTACAGTTACATTGATTCTGACAGATATACACACCTTGTAACCACTACCTTCATTAAGGTAACAAACATTTCTATAATCCCAGAAACTTTCCTCATGTTTCTTTCAGTAAATTGTACCTGTGCTTCACCCCAGAAACCACAGCTCTGGTTTCAATCACAGCATATCAGTTTGACTGTTGCAGACACCATAAAATATACAATTTTGTATGTACTATGTTGTGTCTGGCACTTTTTAAACAGTGTCAAGCTTTAGAGAGTCATTTCCGTTGTGCATATCAGTGTTTTGTTGCTTCTCATTGCTGAACAGCATTTCATGACATGGTTGTGTCACTTTGTGTTTGTTCACTGAAGTGGGCTCATATGCACATTGGAGTTACTCCAAATTCTCAGTTTTATGAGTGAAGTTGTTAGGTACTTGCATGAACAAGTCTTTTTATATGTTTCCATTTATCTTGAGTAAATATGTTTACATTTATCCTGAGTAAATACCTCTGAGTGAAATTAACGAGGTCACATGGCAACTGAATGTTTAATTTTGTAAGAAATTGTTAACACATTTTGTTAAGAAGACAGTCTTTTCCATACTGAATTACCTTGGTTCTCTTGAGAAAAATCAATAGACAATATATGTTCAGGTTTATTTCTATATTATATATTTTGATCTACAATAGATAAAAAAATGTATCTACCTTTATACCAATTACACTCTCTTGACTATAGTAACTTGAAGAATTTATTGAAATTAGTAAGTGTAAATCCTCCAACTTAGTTTTTTTTTTCCAAGATTATTTTTTTAGGGGCTCATTCTAGGCCCTTTACAGAAGAATCATACTGTAATCTTCTTAAAAAAGTAATAATTTTGGTTAATATTGCATTAATTTTTAATGAATTTTGTAACATTAGACAGTTTAGCAATAATGAGTCTTCCAAACCATGAACAAGACATACAACCTTTATTTAATTTAGTTTTTTTATCATTGTTTTCAATGTAGAGATTTTACAAAATTGTCCTGACAATTTCTAAACAGGCTATGTTTTATCATGCTATTCTAAATGTTGTTTTAACTTAATTTTTTGATTTCTTGTTTCCAGTATATAAATAAATTGAATTTTGATTTTTAACTTTAGAATCTGTTAACTTGCTAAACTGATTTATTACTCTAGAGTTTTTTCCTCAATTCTGTAAGAGTTTCTATGTAGACAAACATGTTCCTATTAATGGAATTTACTTCATCGTTTTCAATCTTTATCCTTTTATACTTTGTCTGCCTTATTGAACTGGCGGTGTTGGATAGTGAGTGAGCATGCTTGCCTTATTCTCAGCCTTGGCGTGAAAGTGCTCAGTGTTTCTACATTAATTATGATGTGACTTGTAGATTTTCGCATCTGCACCTTTATCCACTTGAGGAAGTTCTCTTACTGCACTGAACCTATTTTTTTTTTTATCATGAATGGCTTCTGAATTTTGTTAAATGATTTTTCTACATCTGTTGACATGATCATATATTTTTTTCTCCTTTACTCTGTTAATGCAGTGTATTGCTTTGATTCGTTTCCAATGTCGAAACAAACTTGTTGGAATAAACTTCACTGAATTAAGATGTATTTTTTTGTTTTTATATTGAGTGATTTGATTTGATAATAACTGATGATGATATTTGATTCTATGCTCTGTACTTTTCATTTCTTGTACATAAGTGTTAGGGTTTGGTGTCAGGGCTTTGCCAACTTCATTAAAATGCATCAAGATGTGTTTTTTTCTTCTCTATTTTGTTAGTTAAGGATCTCTGATAAGCAGAGCCTGAGACAGTCTAAACATGAAAGAAATTTATTACAAAAAACGTGTGTTAGTGAAAATTGGAGAGAGTTGGTGAGTCTGGCATCTATCTTTTTGAGTTGGACTGTGACCCCAGCACGATGTAGCTAACTTGCCATCCAGGGGCCAGTTGGTGTCACATTGGAGACCCAATGTTGGTGTCTGTTGCAGGGAAGTCAACATTGAGAGGCAGCCTTGTGCTGGGTGCACATGCTGTGCCATCCTTGGGCTTGGTTCTTGTGTCTATTGTGACAGCGCTGGGAAGCGTGATGACAAGGCTGACTCATATCAACTGGCCTGCTTATGGTATCCATGTGGTTGTTCAGTGGCTGCTCCATAGCAGATGCCTTCGGGAGGATATGAATGTATGATATGAAAACAAATGTTCTCACACTCTGTGCCCCAATTCCCACCTGACATTTTCTGCATTCCTCTACCCTAGACCTGCTTCTCTCTGCTCTAGCAATTCTTCTTCCAGGACCCTAAGCACATGGCCAGGTAATTGGCTACTGCCCAGAAGTCTCACCTCCAGCCACTTTTCCTTCTGCGAAAGTGAGTGACCAGGTGCACTACTCATAGCTCTGCCCTCGGGAAGGCTCCCCTTTAGTCTTTGAGGACCATCTCAGCCTGCATCTGCACACAGCCCCGATCCATTTCCAGTTTACGCCCACACAAGTCCAACCCATTGCAAACTGTGCGCAGGGTTTTTCCTTCTCTTTTGGCTGACTGTATGAGAACCTCACCCCCATGCGGCCACAGGTGCCAGCTGGGGTAGGGGCACTGGAGTATTTATTCATGCGCTGTGTGTGCCCTCTGCCTGCTTCTGGGCTTGACGACTTGCCAGGTCTTATAGGACTTAGCTCAAAATGGGTGGTCCTAGAAGGGTACGTTGTATTACATGGTCAAGGGACTCATTTCCACCAGGGCCCAGGAACCCACCAGAAGGTGTTTGTTGAGGGGTGTATAGTTCTCTGCTGTGGATAGCAGTCCTGCCTAGATGCTGGGCCTGTGCTGTGGCTCTCCCACTGAAGCCTCCTTAAGATCCCTGCTGCATTCCGCCCCACAGGGACACCTCAATGCCACAGTGTCAGCCCGGTCACATGGCCCAAAGAGCAGATGGCATAAACAGTGCCCTTTCCTTCTCCAGGCCCCATTCAAGACTGGCAGCCTTGGACAGCCAGAGCAAAATTTCTAGAGATACAATACCCTGCCCCCAGAATCCGCAAAGGCCTGCTACGCAGCACAAGCCCTTGTCTATGCTGAGGGTACAGCGACCTGTATTTCACTGTAAAGGGGATATCCCGGCATGCTGCTGACCGCTGGGGCACTTACAAGCCTCACCGAAGTGGCCAGCCCTCATGTCCTCGCAGGGCCCCTATCTACCCGCCTGGGCATGTGTGTTTCACCAGGGCTGCAGCTCTTGCCCACCCGGTGCAGTCAGCACGATGCCGTCGACGTGACGGACATGAGAGCTGTCCTTCCAGATGATCAACTGGCCTGGGCTCTTCAGACTATATTATAATGGAGGCAGAAGAGTAAATATAGCCCTGAGTTAAAGTTAAATAAGCAATGTTGTTTATCCCATACGGACAAGAACTACTTCTGATTCTTTTTTCTAATTGGAACATAAAGGAGAATACTTGCCAATTTAATGGCCACAGACCACATACCTGACCTTATTAAAGTATTCTAGTAAGGAGACTCCATCTGGCATAAAAGCCACTTTGGTGACATCTGCCAGAATCTACAATAGGGCCAAATCTGGTCCACCACCTGCTTTTGTGTGGCTTGTGAGCTAAAATGACTTCTACATTTTTTTAAATTAATAGACTTTATTTCTTAAAGGAGTTTTAGGTTTACGGAAAAATGAGCAGGAAGTACAGAGAATTTCAATTTGCCTTGCACCTCTCTCCCAAGTTTCTCCATTTATTGACATCTTGCATTAGTGTGGTACATTAGAACAGTTGATGAGAATATCCCGATAGATAATTAGCTGACGCCTTATTGTTTACATTAGGGTCACTCTGAGTGTCGCATATTCTATAGTTTTTGACAAATATACATATAATGACATGTCTCGACCATTTCAGGTTGTACAGAGTGTTGTCACTGCCCTAAAAGTCCCCGGTGGTCCACCTATTCATCCTTCCCTCATCTGAACCCCTGGCAAACACTGACTCTTTTACTGTCTCCATAGTTTTTCCTTTTCTGGAAGGTCATATAGTTGAGAAGATACAGTATATAACTTTTCAGATTTGCTCCTTTCACTTAGTAACATGCATCTCAAGTTTCTCTGTGATGGTTTGTGGCTGGATAGCTCATTTCCATTGTCTGGATGTGCCACAGTTTATTTATCCATCCGCCTACTGAAGGACATCTTGGTTCCTTACAAGTTTTGGCAATTATAAATAAGCCCTCTATAAACATCCAAGTGCAGATCTTTGCGTAGACATAACTTTCCAATTCTTTTGAACAAATACCAAGGAGCGCCATTGCTGGTGAGAGTGGTTTAGTTCTGTAAGAGACTGCCAAGCTGTCCTGCAGTGCAGCGGTGGCACTTTGTGCTTCCACCAGAACGCGTCAGAGTCCCCTGCATCTGGTGCTGGCAATGTTTGGATTTGGACTAGTCTAATAGGTATGTTCCAGTGCCATATTTTTGTTTTAATTTGCATTTCTCTGCTGACATATGATTTTGCTACACTTATTGATCAATCAGCTCTGTGACCAGCCATCTACCGTCGTCGCAGCTCTGCACAGTGGAGCTGGTGCCCTCTCACCAGTACATTCCCAGGGGCTCTTGTGAATGGTTGTCTCCAGGCCTCCCTTCAGGCATGATCCCGGTGTCTTTTGTCTTCATGATGCAGATACTAAGTGCGCCCACACCCTGCAGCCTCTGCTGTCTGCCAGGACAGTTCAGATATTCTTCTGTGCTGATGCTTGGCCATTATTTTTTTTTTTCCCTAGGCTTCTATGGATCACCTGATGTTGAGTTTTCCCATGACTACAGATTCTACGATGATGCATCCTGTGTCCTGATAAAGGGCCCCAAAACCAATGAATTTTTGCACACCCCATCTTGCATTCAAACCCCTTTGTCTCGGACCCAGGAGCTCTTCCTGGCCTTGCCAGGACGTGCTGGGAAATTCATGCATTATTCTTTCTTCCCTTACCAGGTCCAGCATGCTCCCACCCAGGCTATGCTGGGCCTGGTAGACACCAGGAGCAGAGGTGACAGCTACTTTTGAGGGGGCATCTACCACTGTGCCAGGTAGGGGTCTCGGCAGCATCCCCATCACACTCATAGTGCCAGCTCCCACCAGGTGAGTGTGGGCCACCTCTGCACATCCTGGGATGCAGAGGGATGCTGCTGAGTCAACATTCTTAGGGGATATGCATCAAGTGTCCCTGTCCTAATTGTCAGGGTTGTAGGTTTTCCCTACCATGGGCCTGTTCTGTTTGTCACACACCTGCTGCAGCTGAACACTTAAACTCCCCGGAGCCCTGAGACGCTAACAAGGAGGTGCCCAGAGTGCTGCTGAGCTGTTTCTGCCCACCCCCTGCGAAAGACGGCTCTCTGTGAGTTCCTACCCATGCCCTTTGGCTTCCAGACTTAGCAGCCCTCATCCTCTTTGTTTTCCTGCTTAGCAAAAACCATCCATATCTGCTTTCTGTTCTTGTTCCTTCCAATAAGTTTTCAAGTAAAATATCATCTCATCTGCTACAGCATTCTCCCCTAGGATATTTTCCCAGCTCATTCCCGGTGAAATCTTTAGCAATGACACCACCGAATTGTTCCAGGGATCATCTGCCCCGTGTACAGACAGGGCCAAGTCATCTTTGCTGGGCAATGGGCGAGTGAGCCTTGTCCACACAGCCACCTGCTTCCTTAGACCCCTGGTGCCACTCATTGCATTCCAAGTGTTTGCTTCTCCTTGAGGCAAGAAGCAGAAAGGATTAAGCATGCAAACACTGTATTAGTGGAAATGCCTGTGAGAGAAAATGTGGAAGGAGCCAGGAGTGTGTGGAGAGCCATCAGGTTGCAAGTCTGGCTGAGTGAAGGAGAGTGGGGAAAGGCAGGACAGTGAGGGGGAGCTTTTTGGATTACAGTGACACTCTAGAGAAAGTTCAGTAAGGCCACTGCTGAGTCCCAGAGCTAGTCACCCATCAGAGAGTCCAGGAGTCTCTTAGCAACATGTCTGCCCCAGTAACCTGCCAGGCTCCGGCACTGGTTTGGAAGGGCCGATGGCATCCATTGCTTGCCACAAATGCAATTATTCTTGCCAGGTGTTTATTAATTCAATCAATATTTTTGCAGAACCAACTCTGCTTTTTAAATTTTTTAGTTCTTTTTCCAGCTTTTATTCCATTGATTTTTGTTCTAATTTTTATTATTTTACTCTGAATTAGCACAAATATATATAAAACAGAATATAAAATATGGGAAAAGACTCACACATATATGATCAACTGATTTTCAACAGAGGTCAAAAGCCATTAGTTGGAGAAATTGAAGTCTTTTCAAAAAATCATACTGGAATAATTGGATATCTGTATGTAAAACAGTGATCTATTCTTTACATCGTTTACAAAAACTAAATGGCTCATAGATCTAAAGACAAAACCATTTGAAGAAAACATAGAATATATTTGTTCCCTGGCATTAAGCAAAAATTTTCTTTATATTTTATCAAAATCACAACCTGTAATAAGAAACAGTTGATGAATTGGACTTTTTTAGAATTAAGAGCTTATTTGAAAGATACTGTTAAAAGAATGAAAAACAAGACACACACACAGGAAGAATAATATACTTGTAATTCACACTTTACCAGGAAGTATCTTGGATATTTTTAAAAACCCTCAAAATTTATAATAAAGCAAAAAACTCACTTGCACAAACATTTCACAAAAGGAAATAAAAAAGCCACTTGCACAAACATTTCACAAAAAGAAATATGTAGATGGCAAATAAGTACATGAAAAGATGCTCAACATAATTATACATTAAAGAAATGTAAATTAAAACCACAATAACATGCCACTACTCACCTAATGGAAAGTCTAATTTTTAAAGATTGACCATAGCAAGTGTTGGCAAGGATGTGAAACAACTAAACTCTTCACACAGGAAGAATACAACCACTTTGTAAAATAGTTAGACAGTTTCTTAAAATGATAACATATACTTACCCTATGATTCATCATCCCTCTCCTAACTATTTACCCAAAAGAAATAAAAATGTATATCCCTACAATGTTTTGTAAACAAATGTTCATAGCTCAAAACTAGAAACAACTTTAATATAAATCAATAGATAAATGGATAAACAAAAAATTGAATGAACTATTGATATATGCGACTTTATGGATGCACAATCTTGCATACAAATTCTAGGAGATGCAAACTAACCTGAAGTGGCGTAAAGCAAATCACTTTGTATAAGTCAGAGTTCTCCAGAGAAAGCGAACCAACAGGAGACACATGTGAGCGTTGGTTTGTTATGGGAATCGGCTCGTGCAGTTATGGAGTCCGAGGAGTCCCAGGACGTGCCATCACATGCTGTCTGCCAGCTGGGGGCCCAGGGAAGTTGGTGGGGTGACTCTGCCTGAGTCTGAAAGCCTGAGAACCAGAGCGGCCAGGGCTGTAAGCTCCACTCCATGGCGGCAGGCCGGACACTCAGGGCAGGGCTCATGTAAGTGTTGGAATACAGAGGCCTGGCTCAAAGGTCCGATGTCTGAGGGCAGAAGACAGATGTCGAGCTCCAGAAGAGACTTTCTGTGCTCCTGGGGCCCTCAAGGGTTTGGATGCCGCCCACCCACATGGGGAGAGTGGTCCTCATTGGGCTTGCGAAAGGTCATAGCGACACTGTTGAGAAAGACTGTTATGTTATTACTGGAATGATTTTATGAGTACATAAATGTGTTAAAACAATAAACTGTATGTTTTAAATATGGGCTGTTTTATGTATGTCAATTATACTTCAATAAGATTGTTTAAAAAAACTATCACAAAAAGTATCTCAAAACTTTGAAAGTTACAGATACTTACAGCCAAGCATTTATCTTTCATGGTTCCATGAATACTTCAAAACTATGTGTGTCTAAAGCTGTTGGGTAAAGTGCTCTATAAATGTAAATTGGTCAAGTTGACAGATGGTATTCTTCAAGTCTGCTATAACTTTAGTTATTATTTGGCTTTTTTTCCCAGTACTTACTGATAGAAGCTTGTTAAAACCTCTATAAATGATAGAATGTTTGTCTACTTCTCCCCTTACTCTTTTCTTTTTTCCAACTTCAAACATATTTATTTTCCTAGACAGTGGATACAGTTAACTGTTAAAAGAAGGGCATATCTCAATATGTACTATAAGCTTTGTACTTCAGCTTGTTTGTTTTACCCTGTATCATCTGTGAGTGTAAGAATGGATTAAGTTAAAGAAGTTATACTGTCAAATTTACTCAATATTGATAGAACTACACAAAATAAAATTCTAGTGCAACACATGGCCTCTATCATCATAGAACTTTGGTCCTTGTGTAATTGCTTATATAAATTATAAGTTGCTCTTACTTTTCTCTCCGAAGCAATATGAAGTATTACAACTGAAAAACCATTCCCATAGCTTTTCAGTCGATATTCAAAGCAATACTGAGCGATGGCCCCTCATCTTTACTTAGACATAAGCAAAACCACCTCATTTCCTGCTCTAAACCAGTTAACCCTAAATTCTCATCACCAAGTTTCAGCAGAAGTTGCACCAGAAGTAGACTGTGAGCAACTCCTGCATGTAAATATTTTGCCTTAGCAATTCCCAGAGAAGTTTTGGTGTTGAATACAAATAAAACAAAACAAAACAAACAAAAAACCCCAATAAATAAAGAAAAAAACCGTCTCTCTTCACACAGCCTATAAGAACAGTACAAACACCATCGATTTCGTGGATCTCGCAAAGGGCCGATGCCAGGGCCTGCAGTGGACACCTGGTGCCTTCCCCGTGCGCCCCGCACCAAGGTGTGTGGCTTCCGGACCGCGTGTTCTTACCATTCCGGGCAGAAATCAGCACTCATGATGCTGTGTTAGGGCTGTGGCCCATTTTCTTAATGCAGATTCTGACTTCTGCAGCAATTTCCATGTATTTCTGTGACTGCTGAGTGGCTCAGTGGCATTAGTTTTACTGACACCCTCTGCGGAAGCCAGACGGGCGTGGCCTCAGCCTGCCCCCTCCTGGGGACGTCAGCTCCAGACTGATCAACACCAGCAGCGGCAGGCAGCCCAAGACAGCACACAGAGCCCGAGACGTGCCTGTGATCACACTTTCGATAAAGTCTCTGTGTCCTGGGGCATCCATAAAGACCACGACGCACTTTCTCCTCTCACCTTTCCACAGGACACAGCGGTGCTGCCACCTGGCAGCCCGCAGCTCCCGAGACGCGGACGAGCCCTCTCCGCCCGGGCGCCGGTGTCTCCTGGCCTCGCGCGCTCCTCGGTCAGGTGCAAGCAGGGTTGCGGGGGCTGGCCCGGCACAAACAGCGTGCATCCTTCCCTCATTCCAACCTACGTTAGTGATGCCGCTTCACACCCCAATGTCATGTAATACCTGACACCTTCAACCGCTCATTCATTGCGAATTTCCAGCATTATAACTGGCACCACTTGATGTTATTGGTTTTTTGGTTTTTTTACTTTAAATAGTCAGACATCTTATAAGGAAATTACAAAAAGTGGAAAGCCCACATCTTTGACATCCATTAAAATGTTATTGTTTATTATTTTATCTTGTGTCTTTCTGTAAATCCATTTCCTTTCATCCTAAAAACAGTTTTTGGCATTTTTTATAGTGTAGGTCAATTGAAAAGATAACTCAGTTTTTGCTTATTAACAAACATCTTTATTTAACTCTCATTTTTGAAGTGCATTTTTATTGAATATAGAGTTCAGATTTTTTTTTTTTAGTACTTCAAAGATGTTATTGCATTGCCTGTCCTCTACAAGTTCTCTTGAAAATTCACTTTGTATATGAGTCATCGTTCCTCTGTACATAATGTCTCTTTTTTCTCTGACTGATGTTAACATTTTCTCTTTGTTTTCAGCTGTTCTACTATTATATTCCCGGATTTGATTATTTGATTTTTCTCCTTCCTTCCTTTCTCCCTTCACCCTCCCTCCTTCCCTACCTCTCTCCTTCCTTTTCCATCTCCTTCCCTCGACCCTCTCTCTTTTTCTTTCTTTTTTTCTTTTCTTTTTTCTTTTCTTTCTTTATTTTTTATATTTTTGCTTGCAACTTGGTGAGATTCCTGATCCTTTAAGTCAGTGTTTTTCATCAAATTTAAGTTTTCTGCCATTTTTTAAATTTACTTTCTCCCTTTTTTCATTGAGGAAGTCTACGCTCTGTGACACTATTCCACACATGCTTGTGTCGGTGCTCATTTTCCATAAATCTTTTTCTCTGCTCTTCAGATTGTATGATTTCTATTGATCTGATTTTAGTACAATTTCTATTGATCTGACTTTAGACACTTCCTTCTCCCATCAAAGATCTTCTGTTTACTCCACGCTGTGAAATTTTTTAGTACTACTCTATTCTACATTCTCATATTTTCGTTTCTGATGTTTTCTATGCTGAGGTTTTCCATCTGTTAACTCATTTAGATTGTTTAGCTTTACATCCTCAAACACATTTATAATAGCTGCTTTAAAATCTTTTTCATATTTAATGCAAGGTTTGGGTATCTCGGTTTGTTTCTTTTGACTTCTTTATGTTTCTTGATTATCAATTATGTTTGGTTTCTTGGTATATATAGCACAGTTTACTGTATGGTGGACATTTTAGACAATGTGTATTCTTCCACTAAAGAGAGTTGATGTTTTATTTTCACAGACAGGTCAACTGCTGGCTCATCATTTTCAACTTGTGGAGGCTTTGCTTCATACTTTGTTAGGGGAGATCTGTGGAAAGTCTGATGTCTGTGTCACAGTGGATATTTGATAGGATGCAAACTCAAAACTCTGCATCCCCCGTGGATCTTGGCGAGGCCTGACGCTAGCCTTTGTTAAAGCAAGTCTGATCCACTCGAGCTGGGGCATTGTGCTTAGACCTAATTGAGGCCTTGCTGGAATCTTAGATGCAGTGTGGGGAATTAGAGGGATTTCTCCACTCTGCAGAAGCTGCTTGTTAATGATTCCTGCCAGTGCTTGATTTCTGATTTCTGAAATTAAGAAAATTTATTTCTATTCCAACTTTGTTAGAATTTTTAGCACGAAAGTTTGCTGAATTCTGCTAATATCTTTTGCTAGTATCTTTCAGTATTTTCATATTATTTCATATTACTTTTTTTCTCCATTTTCTATTAATGTGCTATATTATATTGGTAATTTTTAAATGTTTCCTGTGGTAAAATATATATAACATGAAAGTTTCCATTTTAATCATTTTAAGTGTCAATTCCAGTGGTATTCATTGCATGTGCAGTGTTCTGTAGCAATCACCACTATCTGTTGCCAAAATGTTTCATCACCCCAAACAGAAACTCGATATATCCTTTTAGTAATAACACCCCCTTCCCCTTGCCCCTGTTAACTGCTCATCTATTCAGTCTATTCATTTGCCTACTCCAGATATTTCATATAAACAGATTTATACAATGTTGTGTGTGTGTGTCAGGCTTATTTCATCTTGCATGACATTTTCAGGGTTCATCCATGTCGTAGTGTATATCAGAACGTCATTCCTTTCTACAGCCAAATAGTAATCTATTGATATTGCTTATATGTTGCATTTTGTTTATTCATTCATCTGTTGAGAATTACTTGAGTTTTTTTCACCTTTTTGGCTACTGTGAATAATGCTGCTTACAAGTATCTGTTTGAGTCCCTGTTTTCAATTCTCTTGGATATTTACACTGGAAAGGAATTTCTGGGTTACATGGTAATCCTATGCCTATGAAGAATTGCCAAGCTGTTTTGCACAGCAGCCCTATTTTACAATCTTGCCAGCAGTGTATGAGAGTTCCATTTCTCCATGTGTTCACCACTTAGTTTTTTCTCCCCTCCCTTCCTTTCACTTCTCTCATATTATAACTAGCCTAGTAGATGTGCAGTGATATCTCATGGCTTTGGTAAGAATTTCTCCAATGACTAGAGATGTTGAGTATCTTTTTATGTCTTTTTGAGCATTTGTATGCCTTCTTTGAAGAAATGACCACTCAAAACTTTGGCCCATTTTTAAATTGGGTTGTTTGTCTTTTAGTTATTGACTTGTGGGTGTTATTTACATATTCTGGTATTCAGCTATTAGATATATGATTAGCAAATATTTTCTCCCATTCTAAACATTCTTTTTCATTTTTTTTGATAATGTTCTTTGATACATAAAAGTGTTTTTTTGGGTTTTTTTTAGTTTTTGTGTGTGAAGTCCTGTTTATCTGTTAATTTATTTAGTTAGTTTTTGTTTTTGGTATTATATCTAAAGATCTATTGCCTAATCCAAGGTCATGAAGATTCATTTACCCCTTTATTTTATCCTAAGCATTGTATGGTATTAACTCATATACTTAGGTCATTTATATATATATTTTTAGTAAATTGTTATATATGATATGAGGTAGATATCCAACTTTTTTCATTCATGTATGGAAATACAGTTGTGCCAATGCCATTTGTTAAAAAGACTGCCCTTTTCCCATTGAATGGACTTGACATCCTTGTCAAAAATCAATTGGCCATATATGTATATGATTATTTCTGGGCTTACTGTTCTATTCCATTGGTCCTTTGTGTTTCCTTATGCCAACATAACATTGTGATACTTACTTTCACTTTGTTTTAAGTTTTGAAATTAGTAAGTCAGTCTTTTACCTCTGTTGTTTCTTCAAGATTTTGTATAAATTTAAGCAATAGATTTTTTATTCCTGGAAAAAAGACTATAGGAAATTTGATAGGTATTCTGTGTCTTAATAATAAGTATTCCTACCCATGAACACATAATGTCTTTCCATTTACTTAGGCTTTAAGTTATTTCAGCAATGTTTTACAGTTTAGGTTTTAATGTACACTTTTTTACATCCTTGAAGAGATGTATTTCTAGGTATTTCATTCTTCTAGATGTTATTATAAATGTAATTACTTTCTTAATTTCTTTTTCAGACAGTTGAACAGAAACATATATGCTTTTTGCATTTTAATTTTGTACTCTGAAACACTGCTGAATTTGTTCATTAGTTCTAGCAGTTTTCTTGTGAAATCTTTGGGATTTCCAGTATATAGGATCATTCATCTGTGAATACAGTTTTATGTCTTCCTTTCCAATTTGATTACTTTTATATATTCATTTTTTTCCTGTCCAATTGCTCTGGCAAGAACTTCCAGTAAAATGCTGAATAGCATTAGTGAAAGCGGGCCTGTTTGTTGTGTTCCTGATCACAGGGGAAAGTTTTCAGACTTTCACCATCAAGTGTGAAGTTAGCTATTGTTTTCTACAAATGTAGTTTATCATGTTGAGATAGTTCCCTTCCAGTCTCAGGTGTTTCTTTTTTCTTTTCTTTTTTTTTTTGACAGTGTTTAACATGAAGGATTTTGTTAAGTGACTTTTCTGAGTTAATTGAGATGATGTATGCTTTTTTTCCCCTTTGTTCTATAAATATGGTGCATTGCAGTGATTGATTTTCTTATGCATTCCTATGATAAATTCTACCTGGTCATAGTTAATAATCATTTTAATATGTTATTGTATTCACTTTGCTAGAATTTTGTTGAAAATTTTTGCATCTGTATTTTTAAGGAATATTGGTCTGATTTTTTTTTTCCTTTTGATGTCATTGTCTGGGTAGGTATACATTATAGATTGAGTTAGGAAGTGTTCTCTCTTTTTGTATTTTTTGGAAGATTTTGAGAAAGACATGTTAATTCTTACTTAAATATTTGGGTAGAATTTTCTAGTGAAGCCATCTGCTTCTGGACTTTCCTTTGTTGGGTATTTTTCATTACTCATTCAATCTTTTCACTTGTTACAGGTCTGTTCAGATTCTATTTCTTCTTTAATCTATTTTGTAATTTATGTATTTCTAAATATTTGTCCATCTCATTTTGGCTGTCTAGTTTAATACATACATTTTTAACAGTGTTCTTTTATATATATTTATGTGTGTATATATATATTATATGTATTTTCATTTCTGAAGGTCACTTGTAATGTCCCCCTTCTGTATTTGTTTTAGTTAATTGAATATTCTCTCTTTTACTTTTCTTGTCAGTCAAGCTAAAGTTTATACTTTTGCTAATTTTTTAAAGGAAACAATTTTTGGTTTCATTAATCCTCTTTATTGATTTTCTTCTATTTTATTTATCTTTGAGCTAATCTATATTGTTTCCTTTCTTCCTCTAGCTTTGGGTTAGCTTGCATTTTTAAAAAAACTTTCAGTTCCTTAAGATGTAAAGTTAGGTTATTGATTTCAGATTTCTCTTCCTTTCTTTTTAAAATATAGCCATTTACTGCTATAAATTCCCCCCTGAGCACTACTGCTTTTACTGCATCCCATAAGTTTTGACATTTTGTGTTTCCATTTCCATTCATCTCTAAATATTTTCTAATTTCTCTTGTAGTTTTTTTCTTTGATCCTTCAGTTGTTTAAAAATGTGCTGTATAATTTTCAAATATTTGTGAATTTTTCCATATTCTTCCATGATTGAGTGCAATTGGTTATTAAGTATGAAATGTCCTATTTTCCTAAGTACTAAGTTTGACAGTTGATATCTGACATTTCACTTTGATGCTTCTTGTTTTGTGTTTATTGTGAAGCTACATCCTCAGTCTTTCAAATACTCTTTGTGGGTTATGATTATCTTTCATAGTTTTTAGAGCAATTTTTGTGAAACCAGGGATAAGTCAAAAATTCATGTTATTTTCGAATATGAGTTCCATCACAGAACCAATGCAGCACAGGCAGGTTGAAATATCCAGGAAGTGTTTGGGAAGGATGTGGCTAATGAACGCACAGTACGTCGATGGTTTCAGAAGTTCCATTCTGGTGATTTTAATCTGGAAAATGAGCCTCATGGGTACCCTGAGACCAAGGTGGATAATGATGAGCTGGAAGCTGTAGTGGAAGCGAATCCATCTCAACCTACACATGAATAGCAGTAAGATTTCATGTTACTATTCCAACAATACTGGGCCATTTGAAGCAAATCAGCAAGGCAAAGAAGCTGGATAGATGGGTTCACATGAATTAAATAAGAGTCAGAAGAGAAATCATCTTGAAGCTTGCCTTTCTTTGCTGTCATGACATAAAGGAGAACCATTTCTACACCATATTGTATGTATGATGAAAAATGGATTCTTTTTGACAATCACAAGCTTTTGGCACAACAATAGGATAAAGATGAAGTGCCAAAACACAGTTCAAAACTGAATATTCATCAAAAAAAGCTAATGGTGTCTGTTTTGTGGTCCAGGGTTGGTATTTTCCACTACAGCTTCATGAAACTTGGATTACAGCAGATGTCTACTGAAACCAATTGGATGAAATTATGAGGATGCTTGCAATTAAGTATCAGAGATTGATCAATAGATACAGCCCAATCCTCTTGCAAGACAACGCTTGACCACATGTCACACAAAGAACACTGCTCAAACTACAGAGGTTGGACTTAGAAATTCTCTGTCATCTACCATATTCACCAGACCTTGCACCAACTGACTACCACTTCCAGGCTTTGGACCACTTCTTGCAAGGAAAAATATTCAATTCTCAACAAACTATGGAAAACGCCTTCTGCAATTTCATTGCCACTTGCTCTCCAGGCTTCTTCACTGCTGGCATAAACAAGCTACCCGTAAGATGGCAAAACTGTCTATAGTTTAGGCACATACTTTGATTAATTGTACTGCTTCTTGTTTGAGAGATAATAAACTACACTTTTGATTCAAAGTTGGACATTTCATATTTAATGACCTAATACCTTCCTTCTATATTGGTCAGATAAGGTGCTTTGTATTAACTCAGTCTTTTGTAATTTACTAAGACTTGTTTTGCAGCCCTACCGTATGGTTATCCTGGATGATGTCAATTTTACGACTCTTTCCAAGGAAAATATTCTAACTTTGTTCTTTTTCTCTATTATATCTATTTTTATAACATCTGTTATATCTGTATCTGTATGCTGTTATATAACATAATATAAATATGTTAATGTATTTCACTGAATTGTCTTCTCAGTTGCATATTTTCTTGACTTCACTTTTCTTAGCTTCTATTTATTTTTTAAAATTATTTTCTTCAGATAAGAAGTTTAATTCATTCATATGCATATTTTCTCTTTTCCTAAAAGTTCAAGGTTTAAAGTTTCCTAGACTTTAGGAAGTCCAAAAACATATTTTATTGTCATTATCATTCTGTCAATTTTATCTCTGAATCATGACTTATTGAAGAATGCTTTAAGTCCTGGTATTTTTCTGATTCACTATTAATTTTGGTATTAATTTAATTATGCTAAAAATGATATGTTGAATGTTTCTGATTCTTTGACCTTTGCAAAGATTTCTTTATGTGGTAGATTTCTCATTTGTACTTTAAAAATGTCAATTTAGTTCCATTAGGTATTAAATACATCAATTAAATTATTTATTTATTGTGGTACTCAAAATTTCTATATTTTTACTTATATTGTCTGTTGTTCAATGGGCTATTAGTTATGTGAAAGCTCCCACTATGCCTGTGGATTTAGTCTTCTTGGTTTGTGAGTTTATAAACATAATTTTGAAGTCAACTTATTGAGTGAATATTATTTAAGTTTTCATAACTTTCTGTTGAATTGCTCTCTTTGTTATTATTAAACGCCAGTGTTTTTTTAAAACTTAGCTTTATTATTCGCTTTATATTTGACAAATCTATTTTATGTTCCATTCTTGTTTCTTTCTTGAATGCTTTTGTACTGATGAAACATTATTTTTAGTATTCCATTTTCATTATTTATTAACTTTGTAGTTATACATTCTTTACTCTTCCTTTAATGGATAACTTAACTTGGATCCGTAACTCATTGTAACTTATTGATCTTGCCATTTTCTCCATTCTGCTGGGATCTTAGATCATTTTAACTCTTTCCCACTCTCTTTAAAATTCTTTGCTTTCTACTTTGCCAAGATTTTTAACATTCTTGTTTGTTCCTCTTTTTCCTTTTTTTGTATAAATACAATACTAATTTAGTATTTTATTCTCTCTCTGTCTTTTTTTATTAGTTATATATTCTTTTCTTCTTTTTTTATTTGTTAATCTAGAGATAACATTTATTTTTGACCTACAATTGTTTAAAACAAGTTACTAGTTTTTCCACATACTCCTTTCTGCTTGAATCTTGCTTAAACCATTTACTCTCTCTCCATGCTGTTGCCACACATTTCAGCTCTGCACAAATTTTAACTCACACAGAGCTTCACTGTTTTTGTTTTGTACAATCAGAGTTCCTCATATTTACTCACATTGCCATTCTGTCTTTGTGTCTCTATCTCATACTGCCTTTTCTTCTGTATATCTGGGCCTTTTTTCTCTTGCTTGAAAAACTTCCTTTATTTGTTTTTTTAGTGCAAAACTGCTCATAACTGATAGCTTCAGTTTTGCTACCAGAAGTCAACTTCACTTTGGAGGACACTTTTGCTCAGAATAGACTTGTAAAGTGGCATTTTTTTCCAATTCTCCATTTCATTCAATTTTCTATTGTCTGTCATTTTTTCACCTTTAAGTCTCACTGGTGCTCCTTTGAAGGTCCTCCAGAAGAGACGTGACTCTCTCAGGGAGCATTTAAGTACCTTGTTTTAAACAGTTGCTTTTTCTCTTGGTCTTTGATTCGGAGAAATGTTATTTTTTGTAGTTATTCTGATTGTGATTATTGAGGTTCTTAAATCTGTGAGTTAATATTTTTCTTATATTTTGGAAATTATCAATCACATCTACAATTCTTATTTCTATCACTATCTTCTGACTTTTCTGATTCCAAATACAGATATGGTTGACTTTTGAGCATGATCTCAATAACTCTTATAATCTTTTCTATTATTTTATTATATGTTATTATTATTTCTTCTACTTAAGATTCTGTAATAGTATTCTCCATTTTCTTATCTCCCAGTTAAATTATTTTGTTTAGAGTATATTCAATCTGTTTTAAAATTATCCATTAGCAAAATCAATTTTAATATTGCATTTTTTTAGTTCTAGAATTTTAACTGTTTTTATAGATGCAAATAATGTGAATAAATTCTTCATTCTTTTATCTATTTTTTTTATTTTCTTAAAGATATTAATTATAGTTAAATTTCTTGTTTGCTAATTTTAAGACCTGAATCATCTGTGGCTCTGCTCCCGTCCTCTGTTTTGTTTCTCTTCCTATTGATCATGTGAGCTTACCTCATTTAATAAATATAACTGTTTTTACTATATTCTGGACAGTGTGTAAAATCACAGATGCTCCAGGTGGTTACCTTCTGTCATGAAGGCTACACCTCCTTCTTCTCAGAACAGATTTAGGCTGATCACCTCCATCCAGTTAGGGTTTGAACTCAGTCAGGACACTGACAGTTTGCTAAAAATCAATCTTTCTTAATTCTTCTCAGTTGTAGCTTTCTAGGACTTCTCATTGTGAGTTTGGCGGTTCAAAAGCTATGGAAGAATCAGTTCTTTCAGAGAATAGTAAGTGAGCTCTTTATGTTTCAGTTCTACAAAGCTTCTAATTTTGCAATTATATTGAGTGCAGTATTGGCTACCTTTGGGCTTAAATCTCTAACTTCCTCACCCTGGTGCAGATGAATAGCAGCACACCTGGTCTCTCTCTGTCCTTTAGCAGTGTCCTTTTCTAAGAACTGGAAGACTGGTGGTCTTGCATCTTCTGGCAGTAGGCAGGGTTTTAAGTCCCTCTTGGTAAAGTGACTGTAGATGCTCAGTGTCAATTACCCCCCCTCTGTGATTCCCCTATTTTGTCTCAGGACAATTTCATGCTCGGGTTTATTCTGAGCATCCTGAGAATACAGGAGGCTCCTCTCTAATTCCTGGGAGTGCTCAGACCAGTGCCGAAGCTTCCTGTAGTCATGTCTTGTGGTGAGAATTAGTCACATGATGCTGGCCCCTCAAATCTCCACACTCCACCTGCATCAAAAAGTTTGGTGTTTTAACTTTTTTTTCCCTAGTAACAGCCTTCTTCCTGTGCCAGCTCTTCATCCTTACCATTTAGCCCAGCCTTGGAATTGGTGCAAAAGTTCTTTCCTCGGCTCATCTGGGAACATTTCTCCCATTCCTAGAATTTTAGTCTCTCTAGTCTTCATGACTTCTGTAGTTCATTCAGGTCTTCAAATATATAATTTGTAAATTTATCTTGCTTTTCTCTGTGTCATTTGTGGGAGCATGCATTAACCTTATTACATATTACCCAAACGCATAAATCCCTGATCTATAATATATTTTAATTTGAAATTGGTATTGATACCAAACTTTTCATAATCAGTTTCACTTAGAAGAAAAAATGGAATTTTTAAAAATGTCTTTGTTTTCCTCCATCATCATATTCTTTCATTAAGCTTTCTGCAGAGGAGCTATGACAGGGCCCAGCTAACTCCCATTAATTTTCAAAAGGTCATAAGGCCCATTCCAACAATCCTGCTCAGGAGACTGAAACTCAAAAGTAAGTCATGGTTATTTATTTTGAAGATGTTAAAATGATTCCCTCACTTTTGGAAAGACAACAGGAAAGATGTGGTTATACATTTTCGGTCAATGAAACTGATCATCCTTTTGTTTGGTGATCTCTCATTTGCACAATGCAATGTCTGTATATATAGCACATGCTATACATATGCCAACCAAAATCTTCAAAATCAAGTGACCAGCAGAAGAAAGAAAGTGGTTGGAACCTGAACTTGGTCATCTCTTCCCTACTTTCTTCCCCATATTTACCCTGAAGGAATGCCACGAGGTCAGTTTGAAAAATGCTACATAAAACTATTTTTATTTTATGTTTTATTTTCCCTTTTTCTTTCACTGGGAATTAAGCAAATAATGGTTATGCCCTGTTGCATGCCAGGTTCAGTCAATGCTCAGAGGAAACTGATGTGAACTTCGGATTTCAGACATGACTTTCCTCCCTCCTCCCCTACAGTCATTTGGTGCTAAAGAAATTTAGAGCAGACTTTAATTTACATGTTAATAAGACGAGATTATGGCTTAATAAAGCCAATGGCAACCATGATTACCTAATGGTTTCAAAAGAATAATACACATTGACTCAAACCATCTTACTACTTCAGGTTATAAATTTTAAGGTGACAAAAGATGGCTTTTACATCTTTATTATGTTAGAAAAATCACTCAAGACAAATACTAGAGATAGTTAATTTGATTAATGATTCTTTTAAAATCTTAAATTATGTTTGTACAGAGTGGGTTTTTTCCCTAACGAGGAGCTTCAGCTAATGATGAAGGCAGTATTGAAATGCATCTGCCTGCTCCTCATGGCACACCTGGCTTCTCTGCCCCGGGAGCAGCTCTGCAAGGGGAGACTCCTCGGCACAGGCATCCCACAAGATTTTATCATCGCGTATTCCTTTGGGAAATTAGGTGCATCAGAAATAGGTAACTTTTAAGTGTACCACAGATATTCATAACACATTTTCTTTGATCTTTCCTCTTACACCAGAATTCTTTTTGGCAACTTATAATAAGAACGTTAATCTATCAGAATCGACGATCATTCCACGCAAGAGCAACCTGGGGGACCCAAGTGACCCTCCATGAGGCTCAGGGACAGCAAACCTGTTTCCTCTCCTCATGTCATGTAGGATCAGAGAAGCATTCAAGCAGGAGTGGCTCAAACTCATGTGCCAGGAAAAACAACCTCTGAGGATGAATGGGGAGGGAAAGAGAAAAGAGAGATGGAGGAGAGGAAGAATGAGAGAGAGAGGGAGAAAGGGGGAGAGGAGAACACCACCTTCTGGGGGAAACTTGGTGGGTTTGGGATCCAGAATCCCCACGGTTGTAGGAGCAGATCTTTGATTTCTACAGTGCACGTCAGGCAATGGCATGGGGAACTGAACTCTAAATTCTCAACCTCCCTGCAATTTTAGAGGTATGTTCCTCTAAAATTCTTCTCATTTCTTGTTCTTTGATATCCTAATCCCAAGAGGGATTTTACTCCTTTTCTTAAATCTGAACTGGTTGGATTTGGAAAAAAACAGTTCTTTTCCAGTCATTATGCAAGGTAGATTAAGAGTTCTCTCGCTATGTGAGGATTATACTAAAAACAGGAACCCACAGCGGTCTGGCTCGAGCCGAGCAGCGAAACCAAACTCCCCTCTCCAGGCCGCGGCCAGCACTGCATTTTGATGGCAAGTGCCAGGTGTGAAGAGCTTCAGATTTTCAAATGTTTAACTAAAATAAATTTTGAAAACTGAAAAAATAAGTGAATTTTTATATGAACAAAATAAGTGTTCTAATAGCAATTTTAAACTCCAAATATAAGAAATATTTCAGGTCACTAATGTACATAAGATAATTTTTACAAGCTCACTATATTTAGTAGGTGTCCACCCAGTTATCCTTTTTCCTACCAGTTTCTGGTGTTTTTCTTGTTTTGCAAACTCAGTCTCCCAATAGTTGGCTTCCTGTGACAATTAAACAGAAAAAAAATTCATATAATTTTTATCAATTTATGTCACACAAATTTAATAGTTATATGATTTTCATAGGCAACCTTTGAAATATGTAAGAAAATAAAGAGAATAAGTCAGGAAATAATTATGCAAATGACATTTAATTCTCATCTAAGCAGTTGAATCTGTTATATAATCCAAAGCATGTAGATAAGAGGTCAGGCTTCTATTTTTATTTCCACTCTGCAAATTTTATTCAATGTATATTTTATTACTTATCAAGACATAGATTATAATATACATAATCACAGTGCTTCTCACAAAGCAGTTGTCTAAAGCAAGTTAATTAATTGTAATAAAGTTTTATGAAAAGAAGAAAAAATCTGTTAAAGTATTTAAGTGACCTTTTGGGCTCTTTTTTTATAACATAGCTGATTATATTTCCATGAAGACTCTTTTCCATCCTGGTTGCTATATTTAGACAGAATACCAGTAAGACAACTTTCCCGTAAGGATATCTTATTTCAAAAATAAAACTGCAAAAGTGAGATCAATACTTTAAAACTTCTGCCCTAAGTTTAAGGTTTCTGCCTGAAGGTAGTAGAACACATAAAAAGGTTTATCTTGAAGAGTTTCCATAACATGGAAAATATATTATTCTAAGAGCAAATTGCAGTGATTTTCCTGTAGCCTAAACATAGCTTAAAACTAAAGAAATGTTTATAAAATCTGTTCCTGATGAAGCTCTATACCCTTCCTAATTTGCCCATCACATTGTTCAATAATCACTTATAAAATGTTTAAGGACTCTAACGAATATTTCCTCACATATGTAGAAATTAATAGTCAATTGGATTGTGATCCAAAGTATACTATTAAAAAGTATTTAATAATATTAAATGATGAAACTGTCATAGAGTGAACTGTACACCATATACAACTATGACATATACAACTATCAACTAGAATGTCTCATTCTAGAGACAAAGGGCAACAGACTGCACATGTCTTAAATCAGTTGTCAAAAGGAACATCTCAGCAAAGTAGCCTTTTATTTGCCTTCCATGAAAATCATTTGTCTGTATCATTTCTTATGATAGCAAGTATTTCACCAAGACTGACAGAATTTTCAGCTTTTCTTATTCTTGCTGAGCTTGACAATTTTGAGGAGTCCCGATCAGGTATTTTGTAGAACGTCCTTCAGTTGGGATTTGTCCAGTGGTTTTCTCATGATTAAACTGGCATTGTGGCATTTTGAAATGAAGATCACAGAGGCAAAGTGCAATTTTCATCACATAATATCAAGACACATGCTAACAACATGACTTGCCGTTGTTGCTGTTAAACTTTATCACCCGGATGGTATAGTGTTCGTCATGTTTCTCCACTGCAAAGTTACTCTTGTTTATTTCCCCACTCTCACGCTGCACTCTTTGGAAGGGGTGACTATGAGCAGTCTACACCTGAGGAGTGGGGAACTATAACCCTCCTCTGTGACAGTGAAGTAAATTATTTGGAATTCATGTGCGTAAGAAATGTGTCTCTATTCCTTCATTTATTTATTCAGTTATTTATGTATATAAGTTTGGACTTATAAATATTGATATTATACTTGGTATTACCATCCAATACTATAAATTTCAAAGTGTTCCAGTTTTGGCCATTTGGAGCTCTTTCAGTTGCTCCTGAATGCCTTAGACATAATACATCATTTTTTTTAGCACCTCCTTCCTTGGGATGTTATAAAGATGCCCAGGGCTCACCTTGTATATTCTCTGTTCCAGTTATAGAATCAGCTGTATCTCCAAAGAGCCTTAGTTCTTTTTTTCGGAGAATGATATTAGAACTGAGATCTGTGTAGTAGTAAGTGTGCTCATTTACTGATGTATTGTTGCTTCTAGATCCTCCCAGCAGACAGAGCAAGGAAGTACTTGTATTTGTACGTTGTGTGTATACATATGCCTATAAACATTCTGATAGGCAGCCACCCGTGTCTGCACTAGTCTATACATGAGTTCTTGGTGACATATCCAGGACCAATCTTATACTGCCTAAGCAGTTCCAGTCCCCACCCCTTGCTTGTCTAACCCCCCACTGCAACAGTGAAAAGCCTGCCTCCTGCCGTCTGCCATCCCTTCATTTCATTGTTACATTCCAGTATACATGTACAGCCGTGCGCCACCAACAATGGGCCAAATATGTACTGGTGGTCCCATGGGATTATAATGCCATATTCTTACTGTACATTTTGTATGTTTAAATACACAAATACTTACCATTGTGTTACAGTTGCCTGCAGGATTCAGTACAGTAACATGCCGTATAGCTGTGCAGCCTAGAAGCAACAGGCTGTATCATATAGCTAGGGGCGTAGTGAGCCCCACCATCCAGGTCTGTGTAAGAACACTCCGTGATGCTCACACAGTGATGAAATCGCTTAATGATGCATGTCTCAGTATGTATTCTTGTCATTAAGTAAGGCATAACTGTGTAGTGGTATTAGAATAGTTAACTCTCAACCCCATGGGAAACAACTTTATTAACTATAGTGCAGTGGTTATGGATAGCTTTTTGACTTTTGTGGAGGTTTTTTGTTTTGTTTTGCCTATAGTTTTATAGACTACTCATGTCCAAAGTTCATCAGGTCAGTATCTTTCCCCCATCACCTTTGGTGAGATTGTGTCACACACTGTAATATAAGTCACTCCTTTTGTGACATTCTACATTCCCTTCTGGCATCCCTCAACATTATGAATAACTTTTTAACCACTTCGGTACCAGCGTCGACTATAGTCGTGCACAGCGACTTTAGCCGACAGCCGTGATATGACTTTTCTAATTTTTCATTTATCAAAATAAAATTGTGAACATTTAAAAATAACGTGATGAAAACATAAATGTATATGTTACCTATTCTGATTACATTACAAGTTAAGCTGCCTGTAAAGTAAAACAGGCTTTCAGTGCTTTAAAGCTTTCCTCGTCACACAAGAGCAAAACAGATCTGTCGTCAATGCACAGCACACACTACCGTGCGGACTGTGAGTGCCGGCTGTGGGCGAGGTTTTGCAGCCAGTGAGTGTGGTACCGAAGTGGTTAAAAAATTTTCATACATTAAGTTTCACTCTTTATGCTGTACTTTTCTACAGATTTTATCAAGCGCATAGTTGCATGTATTCACTGTTACCTCTGCTGTATTTTTGTCATTGTTCATGTAGAAGTAAAGAGTGTGTTTCCAGAGTCCTTAAGCCTTGAACTTCTACCACTGATCTGAGCAATGAAAGCATATTTCTGGCACTTCATGATACTGAGCAAGCCACTGATTTTACTGATGAAGATCCGCATCTGACATTCAGTTTGTGGTTTAGCAAAGAATCAAGTGTTCATTGGTAGATTTTTTACTCATATCCTCTAAAATATGCACAATCTTGTGTAGTACTAGCTGACCTCTCTACTGTGAATTGTGGAATAGAAGAATTATTTTAGCTTTAGTTAATTGACAAATAACATTATACAATCTAACACATAAGTACTTTAAATGTAAATTAGAGAATACGTAGCACATTCTTTACTATTTATACAGACATCCTTGTAAGCTAGACACTTTCATGAAGTTTTCGAAGGTTTACTGTTCAACAAAAGGAAGCAATGTGCATTATAGTTCATAAAATATCTTGGAGAAAATGAATTTATTCAAAATTGGTGACCTTAACTAAATTCAGCATTGGAATTGCTCATCGGGGCTGGTGCTAGCTCAGTAGGGGCTTATGCTCAGTAACTATAGCATATTTGCTGTCATAGAAACCTGGAGCACTGTTTAGAACAAGAATAAATATATCCGACAGTTCGCTCTACACTGAAAATTACTACCCTCTAAATATAGTGTTGCTCTCTTTTTTAGTTTCATAAAAGGCAGGCTGTTAGGCATTTTGAATGTTCTCTGACAAATCAGTGAAGGAAATATTTTTGTGATTTTCTTCTTTAGTTATTGCAGGATAATATCACAAAAGTTTAGGTGGGATGTATACTCTCAGGTCTGGAGGCTATACTGCATATAGAATTTACTTCAAGTATTTCAGGTGCTCCCAAATAAGGTAATGGATATTTACGCCAATCTGCTTTATAACTTTCTTTAAATTTTCTATCTGATATTAAAGATGCCATCCTTTTTACATACGGATATCCTGGGGGTGGTAACAAAATTGACAATATTTAAATAGGCCCCATTTCTCAGTTTCTATTATATTTTTATCCACAGCCCCCAAACCACAGGAGTCCATCGCAGAGGAAACAATCAGATCTCTTCCCTTGGGCAGGGAGATGTCACAGGGCACACTGAGAGAGTGTATGGAGCGTGCACCAGGGGAAGGAGAGATGTCAAAAGTAGGCACCCTATTTCTTCATTACTGAGGGCTGTTCAATACACATCAATATGCATCTTCTCAGGAACCATTGGTTAAATCACTGCTTTTCTTAAATTGACAATCATAGTTGTATACATTTTGGTGGCAAAATATGATGTTTTGATATATGTGTACAATGGGGCATGACTAAATCTAGGTAATGAACATATCCATCACTTTTCTTAGCTATCATTTTTTATGGTGAGACATTTGAAATTTACTCTCTTAGTTATTTTGAAATATATGGTACATTATTATTGACTGTAGTCACTCTGGTATGCAATTAATCTCAAAGCCTATTCCTCTTCTCTCTCTGAAACTTCTTACCTTTTGAGTCGGGGAGATGGGTGGGGAGGGAGGTGGGTGGGGAGGGAGGGAAATCATCACTATTTTGCTGCCTTGGAGAGTCAGCAAGTGAAATACAGTACTCACGGTGCATAGCACTACACTCTGCATTATTTAAGGTATAAAAAATATATTACCCAGCCCCTTTAAGAGAATAAGAGAAAAATCAACATGTGCTATAGTTGTCACACACGACTTTTCAATTATGTGAACTTAGAATTGTGAAATTGTACAAATTTAAATTACCAAAAGTAAACCACCAAGGAACAGTCTTTGAATCATTTTATTGTTAACACATTTTATATGTACATTGTAGTTGCAAAATGGAGAGTTCTCATTAATAAAATGAGACCAGTAATGTGAATACTTTTTAATGAAGCATTTGAACACTTGGCTTCTGACAGTTATACATAGTTAATTAGATAAAAGGCCAAATTATAAACTCTGCGGGCTGAAAATGAAAAGCACAATATGAATACTTTATTTTTAAGGTACCTGAGAATGGAAGGGTAAATTATAAGAGCATTCCCTCCTACAACTTAATCAAACACTGCTGTGAAGGAAGAATTTGTAGCACAGAAAAAGCTTAGAAAGGAACATGATGGTACTGAATTATCTCACTCCTTAAAAATCAATACGAAATGTGGTGGGAATCAGGATGATAAATGTAGGTGGCATTATTTCAAAAGGATGAGGTAGATTTACAAAGCTGTCACAATCCCAGCATGCTGGAAAGAATCTTAGAGGCAAGGCATACATTCTATGTTCAGATTGGAGAAAACAGTGAGCAGATGGTTCTCTAGTCAACTGGTACATTTTATGCATCATAATTTTTGTTGTGTGACCTTGTCGTTGTGTTGTGTTAAGTGAAGGCCGGCAATTTTAAATGCAGGACATTTAGCAGCCCCGTCACTGGTCCATCAAGGGTCAGAGGTCTCCCAGTCGTAGTGACAAACATTATCCTCACACAAGATTGCTTGACCTTGGCTAGGAAGGCAGCAGCCATGCACATCCAATGAGGCTTTGATGGGGAGAACCAAGAATGTCCAGGAAGCTGCATCTGAGAGTGGACCTGGGAGGAGGAATGTAATCAAGCCTTCCCTCAGAATTTGCAGTGATGCAGTCATATTTGATAATCATCAATGCAGGAAAAATCTAATACTGATGTTAGAAATCAAATGCCAGCAAGAAACACAAATTGCAGCCAGAGGAATTAAGATGGTAGAAAATCTTGGACAACATTGAAGTAAAATGGATTTAAAGAAAACCAGAATGTTGGACCAAAAATTTACTATATTTGACTTTATATTGTTGTTTTAATTTTAAAATAATTATTCATAGGAAGCTGCAAAGATGGTGCAGAGAGTTCTCATATACTTTTTACTCAGGTCCCCATATGGTTACATCATCCATCCTTCTATCAGGACCAGGAATTTGAAATTGGTACAATGTCTGTGTTCAGTTTCACCTTTTATCACTTGTGTGGATGTGTATAAACACCAATGCAGTAAAGACCCAGACTTACCACCAACACAAAGGTTTTCCCCATGTGACCTATTTGTAGTTACACCCAACTCTTTCCCTCACCCTAAATCCTTCACCACTGGTGTTACCAACCCCGGAGCGTCTGACTTAGATCTGGTTACTCGCTGCATACCACAGCAATTACTGAGGCTGTGAGTATTGCCAGGGAAGAAAGGTTTTATTACTATTGACATATTGACATCAGCTGGTAGAATAGGCAGGGCAGCCACAAATCTGTCTCACCTCTAATGGAGAGTAGGGGCTTTTAACGAGGGGCTGTGTGACTGGGGCAATTTAGTGAGAGATGGCGAAGTATCAGGAAGTCTGCACAGGGGACTTCACAATCTCATCTCCTTTTTCTTGCAGAAATTCCGCCATTTGGGGGGAACAACTCAAAAAGTTATGTAGTTAGTTAAATGCTACATGGTTCTGGTTGTCAAGCCCTACTGGCCAGAGGATCTAAAAAGTGAGAGGGAGAGGACTATGAAAAATATAGGTGTCATTGAAACTCGTCCATAGAACAGGTTACACTGGCAACCACTGATTTGTTCTCTGTCTCCATAATTTTGTCACTTCAAGAATGTTATATAAGTAAAAAAATAAATCATACATCATACATATGTATTTATTTATAGAAACAGAATCAAACCTCCTAATGTTGACTTTTTTCTCTCAGCATAACTGCCTTTGAGAGTCATTCAAGCTTGTGTATACTGAAAGCTTGATACTTTTCATTACTGAGTAGTGTTCCATGGTATAGATGTGCCATAGCACATTTATTCACTTATTAGAGAAATTTTGGGTGATTCCACTATTGGCTATTACAAACAAAGCTGATATGAACAATTGTGTAGTTTCTGTGTGGACACAGGGTTTTCATATCACTGGGATAATACCTATGAATGTGATTTCCAGGACTTATGGTAAGAGTAGTTGTTTGGATCTCATTAAATTAAAAAGCTTCTGCATAACAAAGAAAATAATCAACAGAGTAAATATACAACATACGGAATGGAAGAAAATATCTACTAACTATACCTCTGACAAAGAGCTAATATCTAGAATCTACAAAGATCTCAAGTAAACCAGCAGGAAAATACAAATAACCTCATCAAATAGTGGGCAAAGGACATGAACAAAGGTTTTTCAAAAGAAGATATGCAAATGGCCAACAGACATAAGAAAAAAATGCTCAACATCATTAATCATCAGGGAAATGCAAATTAAAACCACATTGAGATACCATGTTACCCCTATGAGAATGGCCATTATTAAATATAAATATATATAAATATATATAAATATGTATATTAAGTATATATATATTTATATATATATATAAACAATAGATTTTACATGGACGCAATGAAAAGGGGAATGCTTATACACTACTGGTGGGAATGTAAATTAGTGCGAACCCTATCAAAAACAGTATGGAGATTCCTCAAAGAACTAAAAGTAGACCTACCATTCGATCCAGCAATCTCACTACTGTATATCTAGAAAAAGAAGTTATTTTATCAAAAAGACACCTGCACCCAAATGTTTATTGCAACACAATTTACAATTGCAAAGATGTGGAATCCACCCAAGTGCCCGTATATTCATTAGTGGACTAACAAAATGTGGTGTATGTATACTACGGATTACTACTCAGCCTTAAAAAGGATGAATTAAATGCCATTTGCAACAGTTTGGACAAACTGGAGACCATTATCCTAAGTGAAGTATCTAAAGAATGAAAAAAGAAACACCACATGTACTTGCTATCAAATTGGAACTAACTGATGAGCACACAAGTGCACAGAGGGAATTAAAACTCTGTGGAAATCGAGCAGGGGGAAGTGGGGAGGAGGGATGGGTGAAAACCTACCTAATGGGTACAATGAACAGTATCTAGGTGATAAGCAAACTTATAGTTGTGACTCAAGCATTACAAAAGCTTATGTAACCAAAAGCACTTGAACCCCCTTAATATTTTGAAATTGAAAAAATAAAACTTTGAATTGTATAAATACAAAAAACTTAAAAACACATTTTCTAAATGCATATAAAGCCACAATGATGCTATAGGGAGACCAACTATATTTGAACATTCTTTCATTTAAATATACTGCTTATATATGCTCTCTTTTAAGTTAAAAATGACACATTATGATAACTGTAGATGTTAGAGGACTGGGTTTTGTACATTTAAGATAAAATCAAGTGAAAAATATCAATAAGGAGCCACTTTTGAAAAAGAAACGAACTACAAGTAGACCTACCATTTGATCCAGCAATCCCACCATTGGGTATCTACCCAAAGGATAAGAAGTCATTATATCAAAAAGACACCTGTATCCAAATGTTTATCACAGCACATTTCACTATTACAAAGATGTAGAATCGACCAAAGTGTCCATCAACTGATAAGTGAATAAAGAAAATGTGGTCTATATATACCATGGAGTACTTACTACTCAGGCATAAAAAGAGATGAAATAA
>CAUYPO010136898.1:0-14349 GCA_963574435.1 Cheirogaleus major | reverse complement strand
CTGTTTTATAGCATTGATGAATATAGCTTTCCCTAAAGGAGATTACAGAGAGGAACTTATTTTATAGTTAAATATTTTATACTTATTTTCTAGCTCATCATTCTACCAAGGGATGCAGAAAAATTGGAGCTGTTTTCTTTCTCTTTTAAAAACGTTTAATAGTAACATGAAATATTTTTAATAGTTAATGTTAGGAGAGTAATGAAGAGCAAGCTCTACTTTTGCAGGCTCTCTAGGATTTACAGAAAGAGGTATGCCTTCGAATCTGAAAACGTTTCCCCTGCAGTATGGGCAAATATTAATACAATTCTGGCTGAGGCTAAGGCAGGGGTGCACTGTCACTTCAACTCTATGCTAAGGATGCATTTTCACAGTCGGCTGCCAAATCCCTCCTAAGGAGTACCCCAGACAATCTGAGACCACTCGATTCTTTATGAACTGAAACAATCACTCTAGAAAAAGTGTCATCTTTATTTTATCACTTCTGTGTGAGAGAAGCATGGACAAATATGCTGATTGTAAGGACAAAACAATCCAAATTTTATTCTATTATTCTATATTATTTTTGTCATGGTGATTTTGAGTTCCTATTCTGGATATGTTTCCCCTGCGCTTTCTTTCTCTCTGGCATCTATGACTCATAAAGGGCAAGGAATGATTCATTCAACTCACAAGTCCTAGAATTCCCTCAGTCCATCAGGGCTGAATCAAAAAAGTGCTCTGACCCAGTGCTTAGAGCTGGACAGCTGCCAGCTATTCTAGGACTAGCTAAGAGAACAAACTTTGAGAGCCATAAAGTAAAAAGAGAAAAGCCAGCAACAAGTCTGGGAAGGAGGCACAGCTGGAATAAAAGCAAAGGTCTAACACGACTGTAGACCCTCTTGGTCTCTTTGTTGTATTTGAACACAGAAAAATACTTGTTTCAGCAACATCTCCCAACCTGCAGGTCAATGATCCTACGTAATAATAACATTTAGATGGTTCCTTATGACTTCTAGAATATTATGTCATTGGATATAATAATGTCTAGGATAAGCTCTTTATTAAGAGGATGCTGAGTGTTCGCTGACTGCAGAAGCTTTTGCAGGAACCTGGTTCTTTCAGCACAGAGGAAAGAAACAAATCACTTTCCATCGGCAGAGCACATGTTCTCCGTGTGGTGCACTGTTCCATGGAACTATTCATGTTCTTCTTGTACTGTTTGTGTGCAGCGGGGTGGGAGGAGGGGGAGGTTCTCAGCCCTCTCGTCACTGAAGAGAATTCATGATTAAAAATGTCTTTCTATTCTTTTGTTTTGTTTTGTTAACTCTAAAAGTCAGGAACTCTAAATCCCTTGTAAGAAAGCTGATTCAGATCAGATGATGAACATACTTTAATGATTGTAACACTGCATTCAGTGAGGAAGAAGCGAAGTTATCTCGAGGGAGTTGTGAACAATTTGTAGACAGTGCTTTTGGAGGATAAATCTTGCTCCATCGTGTCTGAGTTAAGGAGACCTGCTATGGGGATTCCAGACTCCTAATGAGTAATACTGAAGGGGGCGTTTGTGGCAGACCCTGAGCCCCATCCTCCACCACGGCAAGATTGGATGAGATGTCCCTGTGGGGTCTTCCTTTAGCTACACTCACCTCAGTCACATCATTTGTCATGCCCTTGAACTACTGTTTGTTTAGTGCTCTGTGACAGTTAGTTTTAGGTGTCAACTTGACTGGGTTGAGCGATGCCCAGATAGCGAGCTGGTGAGGCAGTGTGTCTGGGGGTGTCTGTGCGGGTGTTTGCAGAGGAATCTGATATATAAGTCAGTGGATTGAGAAAGGAGCACCCACCCTCAGGGGTACCATCCAGTAAGCAGGGGGCCCAGCTTGGACAAAGCAGGCAGAGGGGAATATGGAACTCTCTCTCTCCCTGTTTCCTCTGGAATGGGAAGCCTTTTTCTCCTCTGCCTTTGGACATTGGACTCCAGGCTCTTCAGCTTTAGTACTGTGGGATTTGAACCAGAGGCCTCCAGACTGAGGGCTACACTGTGCTGTCAGCTTTCCTAGTTCTGAGGCTGTTGGACTTGGGCTGAGCCATGCTACTGGCTTCTCTGAAAGACAGGCCACCAGCCTCTCTGGTTCTCCAGCTTGCTTATGACCTATCATGGAAATTTACCTCTGTGCTTGTGTGAGCCAATTCCCCCTAATAACTCCCCTTTTATATATATCCTATTGGTTCTGTCCCTCTAGAGAGCCCTGACTAATACATGGTCTGTGCTCCATGCCCCATATTAAACAGTGAGCAGCTTGAGGCCAGGGACATCTTATTCACCTGTGTGTCAGGTAGCAATTTATTGCCCCTCAACCCCAAACACACCCCTCGATATGTGCTATAATAAACCACAGAATTCCTATAAGCATTTCTCCTTGAAAGTGCATGATGATAAATCTTCTTAGTAGAAGGCACTGAAGGGGCATTACAGGAGGAAGTGGCTTCCTGTGATTTCTGGTCAGGGGAGGGCAGAGATGAGGCTGTCCAGAGTCATCCATTGTTGCCTGCCAAAGCCACACACACAGAACGGGGACTACTCCACCCCCACGGCCTGGGCCTGGTCGTAACCTGGGGGCAACCCTATCTACGCAGAAGCAAACCTTATCCCTTCCATACACATGCCCCACCAGCCACAGGGCAGCCTGAATGGCCATGTGACAAGTTGCCAATTGCCTGTCCCCCACCTCCCCTCTGGAGGGTTGTTGTTTGCTCCAGACTGGCTTCACTGGAGATTATCTCTGTACCCAGTGACTGAACTACACCTTCTTTAGTGAGACCTCCAAGTTTCTCCTTTTTTGGTTACTCTTCTTCAGACACAGGGTGCTATAAAGAGTTTCTTTATATATTATAGTTAATACTTCTTATATTAAACTTCCTCTGTAAAGCCTACTGCATAGTTTCTATCTCCTGGTTATGACAATCTGAAAATGTTCATTGCCAAGAGCAGTGTCTGACACTTTGGAATCTATCAGTAAATATTCACTGAATGTTTAATAAATGGATAAAAAGATGAATGAATGGGGAAATTAAGGGATTCCTAACTCCTGCATATTGGTTCTCTTGCTAACTAGCATTTCAATGTCTCCTGATGAAACACCATCCCCACTTTTGTTATATCCAACAAAGGAGTCATCAAACAACCAGGGAGTTTGGTGACCACCTCTGAGCCAAATATAGTTAGTTCTTAAGTCCCCAGAAATAAAATCTAAATTTTACCCACTATATTAGTCAGACTTCTCCAGAGAGACAAGAATGAAAAGGATGTGTATATATATAGAGAGAGAAGGAGACTTATTATAAGGAATTGGTTTATGCCATTAAGGAAACTGGAATGTCCAGAATCTGCAGAGTGGGCCAGCGTGCTGGAGACCCAGGAGAGCTGATACTGCATGTGACATCTAAAGGCCACCTGCTGGAGCAGGGGAGGCTGGTCTTTTTTGTTCTGTTCATACCTTCAACTGATTGAACAAGGTCCACCCACGTGATGGAGGGTAACCTGCTTTACTCAAAGTCCACAAATTTTTTTTTATTTCATCATATTATGGGGGTACAAATATTGTTAAGGTTACATATATTGCCCTTGCCACCCCTCCTCCCCCCCGCTGAATTTAAAAGTTAATCTCATCCAAAAATCCCCTCACAGAAACACCCAGAATATGTTTGACCAAGTGCCTGGGCATCCCACAGCCCAGCCTGGTTGGCACATAAAATTAACCATCACTGTCCTCTAAACCCCCAAACTTATCTTTGCCAGGAGAAAGAGAGAGAGAAAGAGAGAGACAGAGAGACAGAGAGCAAACAACATAGTCATCATCATTTGGGACTTGGCCTGGGCTGCCACCACATGAGTGACTCAGCAATGAGGACTTAGCCAGCATCGGGTTCCCAAATGTTCCAAGCCAAGAGATTCATATCAGTTCCCTCAAAAGAGATCTTTCTCTAATCTCTATAGGGATAGGTCATTTTAATCACAACATGGCACTCTCTCCGAATGCTGCTTCCAAAAGAAAAATGGAATTTAGGAAAAGCCCATAACCTATTGTGGTGGAAGTGGAAATATTTTCAGATTTCAGAGGCCCTGTAGTAGGGCAATAAATAAATGATAGTTTAACATTCCCATCTTGAAGAGAAATTGGTACAAGCACTGAGACTCAAATAGAATTGACTTCATTTTCTTCCACATCAGAAGGCAGTAAACACTGACTACTATAGATGAGGTGTGGTTTTCTCAAATGATTTTTAGACCATATTCCAAGAATTTTAGATAGAATAATTCTATTTTTCCATCACCACCAAGATACTCAGTTATATTTAACATTCTAGATTGGTCAAAATTCAACCTATAGTGAACTATGAAGATTTCTTTTGTATGAAGTGTGCCCAGATCATTAAAAACCTACAGTTGTATCAAAGAAAGGGGTCTTTTGATCTTTTTATTACATGCCTAAACATCAACATCTTAATGCCAAAAGTAAAATTTTCAACTTTGTGGAGTTTGTTTTTAATTATTTTTATATAAAAGGTCATTTGGTCTAATACTGAACTGAATTACATTTATTTTGTGTATCTTTCCCACTGCTTTCTGTATTTATATTATGTCTGCCTTTTTTTTAAAATAGAGACAAGGTCTGGCTATGTTGTCCAGGCTGAGCTTGAACTCACAGGCTCAAGTGATTCACCTGCCTCAACCTCCTGAGTAGCTGGGACGACAGGCACACACCACCATGCCCGGTTTATGCTGCCTTTTTAAAGACAAAAATTAAAATGGAGAAAAATCTGTGGCATGATGGAAAAGCCAATTTCAATTCTAAGCTCCTTTTAAATGTGTGAGTCTAGGTGTAGCAACCAGAGAAGACGAAATTTCTGAAAGTGTATGACACTTATGAATTTAAAGACTACATTTTTGGTGCTGTTCTGAAAGTGAAAACTGGATATTGGCTGGTACCTACACTTGCCAGCATAAAATCTGTCTGCGAATGGACAATAAACTGCACATTGCCATGAGCACATGCGTGCAAGCTCATGGTCCTCGTGCATAAACTCAGATATGAGGGTCAGAGAAGAGCTCACTGCACATTTTGCTGCATGTTTCCACCAGTTTTTAAATATGCAAATAACTTGGTTTTACTTTACAATTACAGATGTAGATTTTCATAAGAAATTTGCCTTTCTCTGTTCTTCTTGGAGCTAAAAAGAATTTTCTTTCTTAAATATCTCTAAATGCAAACAGTTGAGCAAATTTTTCTTTCAGAATGACAATAAAGAAGCATGGAGCTAGAGTAAAAATCCTAATACATCATCCCTATGTCTTTCTCCCTGAAAGATTCTGAGATTTTAAAGGAAAAGTACAATTTCTTCCTGCTACCATATTGAAAGAATTAAGGATCAGTTTTAGAACCTCCTAAAAATTGTTTTCTGGAAAGTAGATTTAAGGAGCTTATCCTCTAGTGACTTAATCCTGTGAGATAATCATAAAAGGGAGATTGTCATGTTAGATATGAAAGGAGTATTTGCAGGTTTCCTGAAGAAGCATTCTATCTTGTTTTTATGCTTGTACTTCTCATCTGGGTTCCTTTGCAACAAGAGTGAAAATTTTTTTTAATCATCTGTCCATTTTTCATGTCAGAAATGTTCCTACTGAAATAAAGTAGATGGAGCTCTACGAAATGTACATTTGTTTCCTGTCTTTGGAGATTACATAGTCTGATTGATAATCGGTATCAGGTGTTCCCTTGTTCCTCTAAAATTTGCAAGTCGGTTTGCAAAGGAGTTTAAACTATTAAATGAAAATTAAAGGGCAAAAGTTTCCTCAAGGTCCATTTAAACAAAAAAATTAACTTCTGGTTAAAATTATTGCATTAAATAAGGCAATAATGACCCAATCTGAATATAAGTTAGAAAATCATGTTACCGTTTTCTGAGGGTAAGAGAGCAAATTAACCCACATGGAGTAACAGAAGGAACCTTTTCTCGTTCTCGCTCCCCTTGAAAAGACACATGTTTCCTGAAAGGGGAAGAAGGAACTAGGAAGACAACCTGGAAACCGTGGGATGAAAACGCGTCTGCCTGGCATGTTCAGTGTTGTTGTTCTTAGGGTTTTTCTTTCTGTCCAGAGGGAAGCATAAGCCAAGAATTTCATCTGGCCTTTCCTTTCAGTGGATCTGGCATGAATATCCTGGCTCACAGGTACCTTCCTAAATGTGAGAATAAGGTATAAATTGGATTTTAACAATTTGTCACACACATCAGCATTGATTATGTCCACCAAATAGAATATGGGCGGATATGATGGGGAGAAGGTGTTAATGTACATTGGTGGTCTTCAAACTGTGCTCCAGAAAACCCTAGGAATCCATGGAGCCCTTAACAGCCACTGCTGGAGCCAATGGGGCAGCTCAGCGGTCCAGGGGCCAGGTTCCCTCACCCTTGACCACATTTACTTCAAACAAAGACACTCCAGTTTTACATATCCGGAGTCCGCATAAGATTTCATTTGAAGAAAAGATTCTGTGGAAACACATACACATGCACACACAAACTCAACATAAAAACCCTCTAAACAATGTGTATTTCTCTTCAAACTCAAAGGATTTTTGATTAACTATTGATTGCCCAGGTCCTGTGTAATAATTGCATTAGGGAGGACTGTCATGTATTAACACTATTTATTTCTTTTATTTCCCTTTTATTTCTTTGTGAATTTCTATTGGTTCGGGGCTTTTTGGAGTGAAGAGAGTGAAGAGAAAATTTGTATAATAATTCAATTATTTTCCACAGAGAAATTGTTCTCAAACTTTGGCCCGTTACCAGAATCACCTGAGAACTTGGTAAAAATAAGACCAGACCCTATCCTCTTTCAAACAGCCTAATCTTCTGTGTTCTTTGTCATCTTTCCAGATGATTCTTATATACACTGAATTTTGAGAGTCACTTATTTAGGAGAAAAGAGTTATTGTTACTTGTCCTTTTTGTTACTGTTACAAAAGGCATTCTATGCCCTTTGATTTAGTCTGGGGAAAGAATAACCATTGCCACTGTTAAGGCTTAGAAATGGAAGAAAGCTAAAGAACAATCATGAGACATATTTATGGTGCAAACAAGTTGACATAGTGTGGCTTAAGCAAGATTAAATCAAAAGTTCTTGTCTTTATCCATTTTCTGTTGCTTATAACAGAATACCTGAAACTAGGCAATTTATATAGAAAAGAAATTTATTTCTTATGGTTATGGAGGCTGAGAAGTCCAAGACCACATATGTTGACAGCCTTCTTGTTGGTGGGGACTGTCTGCAGAGACCCAGCGTGGCACATGGCAAGGGGGCTGAGCTCTCTAACTCAGGTCTCTCTTCCTCTTCATATAAAGCCACCACTGCCACTCCCATGATAACCCATTAATCCACTAATCCATGAGTGGATTAATCTATTCATAAAGGCAGAACCCTGCTAACCCAAACAACTCTTACAGGCCCCACGGCTCCATACTGCCACATTGGGCATGAAGTTTCAGCATGAGTTTCAGAGGGGATAAACATTCAGACCATAGAAGTTCTCTATGAAAACAATCTATTCCAGCCACATCATTGCTTTGTGCTAAATTTACTGATTCATCTAATACACATTTGATAATGGAAGACAAGAAAATAAACTAATAATTTCAGATCAATAATCTAAGTGATTAAAGGAAATACAGAGCAAGTGTGGGCGATAAACATCTAAGTTTGCCTTTGCATTTCAAGAAATCCGTCACAGAGGAGGAACGTTTGAGTTGAGGCCCAATGCCCAAATTTATTTTCTAACTTTTTCAGAATCAGAAAATTAACAAATATAGATATACCTTGTCTATTTTTACTTAAGAAATATTATCTAAGGTTATTAGAAATAAAGCCTAGCTTTGTCATTTTAACTGTGCTTTTCTATAATTTGTCAAAGGACTCCAAACCTTTGAAATCTTGAATTGAGAGTACATGGATAATTATATTTCAAATTCAGTGTTGCTTCTCTCCCTTCCATCTCAGGAATTGGTCTACTCCTCATTATGGGTCATATTTTAATGTAATCAAGAACCAAGCCAAGTAGATACCTGCTGTAATGTAGAAAGTAGGCTTCAAAATAGCTTGATCATAAGAAAATCTTTAACACCTACCTATTGTTATTAAAACAGATTTGCTTCAAATAGTCTTAGGTATAAGAGATGCTTTGTCAATGAAGTACTTTTATTAGTTAATACAATGCCTGTGTCAATACTCCTCAGCCCCCTTCCGCTCCACCACCCACCCCAGTCTCCGCATATATTCACAGGGATTGCAGATCTGGCCTGGGACTCAATCCAGCCTAATCCAGTATTTCAAGTGAATGGAAGAAGGATTAGATAGAAAAGTTTAGAGCCAAGACTAAAGGTATTCTAAGTGTTTGCTCTCCTTTGGTATTGAGTTTCTCTCACTACAACACAGGAAACAAACTTGAAATATATAATGTAACAAAGCATGCCATAAAATTAAATGAATTAATTTCTACATGAAAATTAAAATGCATGTTTCTGTAGAGTAGAAGTCAAAAGACCAATATTTTAATTCTTATTTTGCTATTTATTATACATTACCTTAGACAACTCTCTGTAGTATTGTTTCCTTATCTGTAAAAACATGCATAGCGATACTTTCTTTGCAAAGTTATTGGGAAGATAGAATTAAATAACTTAGATGAAAGCACCTAGGACTATAGCTGGAATGTATTGGAATCCTCACACATTATCAAAATGAAATTTATTTCTTTCAAAATGTTTTTTGTTATTGGGATAAAGTAAAATAGAATTAGATTTTTTCATGACTCACAAGGGAACTGTGGGGTATCAATTTCAGTCCTTTATTATGGAGAAAAATAAAACATAAACAGTTTATTCATTTACCAAATATTTATCGAGGGTCTACTATGCACTGGCATTAGTCTAAGTGCTTAGGATTCATCAGTCAACAAAACACACAATAGCCCTTGCCATTGTGGAACTTGTATTTTAAGTGAGCACCCAGATGCTTTTTGTTTTTTGTCCTTTCTCAAAGCCCATCTCCACTCAATACAACACACACACACACACACACATGTTTTGCAGGTGTTGTACAGTTTCTTTTCTGTTGCTCTTGCAAAAAAAAAAAAAAAAAAAGAATCCATGTCATCCAAAATATGTGCAAGGCTGCCACATAAGGAAGGCCATGCACATCGACTATCATGTGAATAGTGACCTTGGAGCTGTGCTATTTGGTGGTCATAAATATACATAAAAGGAAGGCTTTGCTTCCTAGCTAACTTCTGGCCTTGATGATAGTCTGCGAAGATTCTCTGGACTAGACATGCTTTTCAGGGAATAACCAGTGAAAAACGAAAATTAAAAATGATTTTGTAAATGCCCTAAGCTACATAAAAAATTGCCCCTGTACTCAAAGGAAATTGCCTTATATCTTATAGGTAGTGTTTTTGGAATATAATTTATCCCTAACCTGAGCAAATTCTGATGACACTAGATCACTGAGGAATGTTTTTATTAGAAGAGAGTTAGGGAGGGGTTCTCTCAGAGATTAATGCTTGGAATGGAAGCATCACACAACAGTTGTTCTCAGTTTGGGAAGCAGATAACGGTAAAACAAAGGCATTGAAATCTACCGTGTTCACCCTCCAGTGATCATGTACCTTACTCCTGTAAGCTCCCAGCATGCCCCCATTGCCAGGGTGTGGAAAGAGAGGCCACATGAATTTTGGTCCAAGGTAATTATTTGAAGATTACAGTGTCATCTCAAGCCTAGTAGCTCCAACAGTTGACTATTTGGTTAATCAAGATAGATGGGAATATAGTGCTGAAATGTGACCTATCAGTTGAGCATTGCAGGGGTTTTAACCATAGTCTTAGTACCTCACCTTGATCAGAGGGGCAGGCCTGCGACAGATGACTCACACGCCTAGAGTTTCTCAGGGCAAGAAGTGACTGTTTCCTTCATACCTGATGTGGGTCATGCATGACAAAGGACTGGCATTGCATACTGTAGAACCTGTCCAAGAAGGCCACCAGACCTCAGCAGAAGGTGCTGGAGGGCCCACTCTGTTCTTAGCAGCCGAGGAAGGAGTAAGCCAGAAGAGAGATGTTTTTGCCCTTATCAAATGAATCTGAGATAAGAGACCCTCAGCCATGCGAGGAATAATGGGGATGGTCTGAAGAACTAACAAAATCTCACATCAGAGAAAGAGTCACACTGTAATGGCTGTTGAGCCCAAAAAATACCAACCCTGAATTAAAATGACAGTCCCATAAGTCACATTCCGGATTTCTTATATCTTTTCCCATTCTATGAGCCAGCCCTAGTTAGCAAAATAGAAAGGGGGGAAAATAACTGCCCTTTGGTGGAAAAGGCAAAGCTGCCCACTCTCACTCTCTTTGCTAAATAGAGGCTTCCAGGATGAAGCAGGTAGGAGAGGAGAAGAGGAGAAAAGATTTTAGCTTTAAATCATGATTGAAGTGTTAACTTTAGATAAAGATGGACTTTATGATTACTCAATGAAGACTGTGTCTGATGACAGAACGTGACTAGAGAATACTCTGTGTTACCCAAGAGTGACCAGTTAGGGACTGCGTTTTCATCCATGAGTGAGACCAAACCCAACAGAGCAGAGGGAGGGAGACAGTGGAGTCAAATAAAAGTTGCATGAGGATTACCTTCCATGAATTGGGCTTACTCAAAGTACACATGGCAGATGATGCTTTGAGTCATTTACTATCCACAATGACCAAATGTGCATCAGCTTTGGAAGGGGAAAAATGTGTCCAGTTTCTCCAAATCTAACAGGAAAACTGCACCCCACCTCTTTTCCTGCAGAGTTTTGGAAAGACTTTCAACACTGGTGAAATTTTCCGTGATGTCCTTGAGGACAGTAGATCAGAGTGAGGAAGAGGAATGAATGAAGTGTAGTAGCGAGCCAATATGACTCAAAGTTTCCATGAACCACTGGCCACATGCCTAAATGCCCTCTGGGGTGCTCCAACGTGGTCTTAATTTCATGTATCCACATCCTTTCATTCAGATCCAAGGTTTCAGGTTAAACTGATAGTACTGAGAATTTCAGAATGCTTCTTAGACTGAGCCAGGCTATAAGAGTTTGGCATAGAAATAATCATAATAGATCCTAAATCTTTTTTTGGCATTAAGGACTTTTTCATGCCATCCATACATTGTGATTACAAGGGCCAAAGAAGAATTTCTTACATGACAGGTTTTTCTTCATCTGACAGCTGGTGCTTGAAATTTCTGTAACAAGAAATACTCATTTATTCCATAGCCAGAGGTAAAGATTATTTGATACATCCACATGTTGACTCAAACACACTCTAAATTGTAAATATCAGATCATTTCCTAAGAATGGATTTGAGATTAAATGTGAGATGACCAACCATAAAATAAGAAGTGCAGTGGGTGACAGAAAGATAAACATTGGCCTGGGGAAGCTAAGGAAACCTTCCTCTACCCCACAGCGAGCTTAGAACTCCATCTGTTTCTAAGGAGAATTGTGAGGGGGAAGCTTACAGAAACCATTTTTGGTCACTGAATTACAAAGTACACACCTTGGCAACCGAAGATATCATGTTGTGAAGTTTAGATTCTTTGGCATCATAAAGACGGTAGACTTCTTTAGTCAGTCTAACACCCTTTGAAATATTTCCCGAGCATATAACTTTTAAACTGCTAGACTCTGCTATCACTATCTTCTCACACTTTAGAGAGTGATTCTTGTCAAAACTGGACTTTAGGGATTCCAAGTCAGCAGAATGATATTTGGAATAAATGGCTCTATGAATGACAGGGGAAAGTTTGATTTCAGGGAGCAGTCACGTTCCTCTGACCAGGTCTTTCTTTTTTCTCCTTCTTTTCTTTTTTTTTATTTCAGCATATTGCAATATAGTATCATTTCCTTTCAATCACTCTGAATTTTGTTTCTTATACAGAAAAAAAAATTATTCTTCGTAACTAGATAGTATAATTAGTTACTTAATACATGATGAAAATAACTGTAATTCTTAATTACTATATTCCTGGTAGATTTGACACATTTAGAATGTTTCTCAACTAACAAATGGAGACTATTATCCTAAGAATTGCTTTTCTAGTGCTCTATGTTCCATAAATACAGTACTATTATTATAGTTTTTTTGTAGAAAGTATTATTTTTGGAGAATTGACTCAGATATTTATTTCATAGCATATAATAAGACAGTGAGCAGAAGTCTTAGTACAAATGAATGAAATGTTTTAAGAACTGCTGGTTTTATAAAGATGTTTATTTCCAGTGGATTGCGTGCTTAACATCCTAGGTAGATAAACCAGCAAATAGCACACATGGTTGATAAAAGAGCTATGATAACACCGCTTCCTCCTATGAGTGTCATTTTCTCTGGGAGAGCCAGGAGTTGGTGGGGAAGCTCCTTGGCAATACCTCTGTAAAAATTCCAGCAACTTGCTACAGGTGCAGCCCTTGCACAGCCAAGACAAGAAAAAGGAAAACTAGAGAGAATCTATAAGGGATAAATACACATTCTCATCTCAAAGCAAAAGGTTTTTGCGTTTCTTTTAACCTCATTCTTCCTCTGATTGACTCCTTTTCCCCATTATTCCAAGCTGCCTTGCACACTCCCAATACCCTACACCAACTCTTTCCTACTGGCCAACACTCAAAAATGACCTGCCCCCGACATGCACAGATGTGAAATTTTGTGTTCCTGTGTTGGATGTGGTTGAGGCAGAGGTTACTGAAAACTCTGAAATATCTGACCTCACACTCATACTCCAGAAATAAGGTAGAAAAGACATACACAAGGTCTGTCCAGAAAGTATCCAGCCATTGTTAATATTAATATAACGTGAATTGGTCTGCGCAAAATCAATGTAGCCTGGCAGACAAGGAGAATGGACAGGAATGCGCATGCGTGAACAATGACGACGTCACTGTACTAGTCTGTGGAGCACTAGACGCCATTGAGTGAACATGGGTACTGTGTGGCTGTCACATTCAGAATGACTGAGCGAGTAGAGCAACGAATCCGCATCAAACTATGCATTAAGCTTGAACATTCCTCCTTGGAAACTGTTTGGAGGATTCAAAAGGCTTTCAGGGACAATGCAACAAGTGCAGTGCAAACAAAAGTGTGGCACAAACACTTCAAATATGGTCAAGAATCTGTTGAAAGTGATCCACGTTCTGGAAGGCCTGCAACAAGCAGAACACCTGAAAATGTTGAACTTTTATGGGTTCGGTTAAGAAACGCTGGGAGAACTGTTGAGGTCCCAAGGTGCCTATTTTGAAGGGTACGATGTTTCTTGTATCTTGCATCTTCTTCAATAAATGTCGCTATTTTACATATTACATGGCTGGATACTTTTTGGACAGACTTGGTATATACACAAATATTTTAAAGCTGAGTGCTTTCATACTTAAAAAATGTCCAGATTTCTGACTTCTGATGAAAATTTTTTAATAATAGACCAGTATTCCTACCTTTTAGCGATCAGCTGGGGAGGAATAGAGCTTGAACTTTTTTAAATGAGTTCTTCAGTTTTCCATAGTCAGTGATTCCCAACCCAGGTTGATTTTGCCCCTCAGGAGGATATTTGGCAATGTCTGGAGACATTTTGGGTTGTCACAACTGGGGGTGGGTATGCTACTCACATCTGGTGAGTAGAAGCATTAAGCGTTCTACAACGCAAGGAATAGCCTCCAACAGTGAAGAATCATCCAGTTCCAAATGTCACAACTACCAACGTTGAGAAACCCTGCCATAGTCCTTACTTGGATCACTTGACATTTAGGTAACCTGCTGGCCCTTGTAGACATTTGGCTTTGTAATCCCTAGAAAACCATATTTATGTACTACTGATTGATAGATACATAAATAGATAGAATCATATGCAACCAGAAAGACCAAAATAATTTATCTAATTTGTAATTGAGAAGCTTGTTACCAGTTGGATTACTAATTATTAAGCCATATGAGGCCAATATCTGGAGGGAGGTGGAGGGGGGAGTCTTTCCTATTCTGATTATCATCCTGTTCATATCTCACACGTGAAATAACAATTGAGCAGCTTCAACTGACAAGTTGCCAAATCTATGATCTAAGCTCTCCCTAGGAATTCATTCCTGTTCTGAGCTCAGAATATTTAATATAGCACCTCCATGTTTCTGTCAGAAGATTTTCAATAGATTTCTCATGTTTCTGCATGTCTTCTATGTCTTTTGTTCTAGACTTTCTTTTAAAGGATGTCTGATAATCTTAGAAGATAGTGTCCC
>CAUYPO010136896.1:0-26085 GCA_963574435.1 Cheirogaleus major | reverse complement strand
CCCCCCCCCCCCCCCCCCCCCCCCCCCCCCCCCCCCCCCCCCCCCCCCCCCCCCCCCCCCCCCCCCCCCCCCCCCCCCCCCCCCCCCCCCCCCCCCCCCCCCCCCGCCCCGGCGGCGGCTGCCCTAACAGTGATGAAGAATCTGCAGTGCTGGTCTCCCTGGGGCTTTCTCTCTTTCACAGTCTGTATTGGAAGGAGTGAGCTGTTCATAGTATAAAAATACAGGACGGAGGAGAATGTGAGAAGGGGATTTTTGCGGCTTGACATTCACTGCTGTCTTACAACCCTTTCATGGGCTCACATCAAATGGAAGTCCCATTCTCCCTCGGAATGTTTAACATTGGTATCCAGTAAGTGATTAGAGGTCTGCTCTCTCCCTTATCTTGCCTCTGATGGCCTTTCTGCCTGTTCTAAGTATTAGCATAGTGTTACTATCAGGAATACACCATAACTTCATTTTTTCATTCAATACCTAGGTGGAAGATACTAGATTCTGGAAATAAAATATGAGGCTTGAGTGGGCCCTGTCCCCTCTCCCACATAATTCTGAATTATTAAAGTCAACAAAATAAATACATTCTCTTGAGAGAAATGATTTAAGTCAGAGTTCAATAAAATTAAAAAAATCTTGGTGGAAACTTCTAAAAAATCCGTGTCATGTATTTTTTATGCTTCTAATTTATGACTATATTTTTTAAATATTTCAATCATGCTGGGGATGTTATTTATAGACATTTTATAAAATATAAAATAAAGGATAGATAAATAAATCTAATAAAAGACCATACATAGAATTAATAGTCATAACAATTCAGGTAAACTAGAATTTTAAGACTACTTTAGGTTTGTGGTGAATTAGTTTTCTGTGATAATAGCATATGCAGAACCTCTAAACACCCAGTTCTTTGGACAAGTCTTATCTCTTTAGCCATGCCAAGACTCTTAAGGGCTTGTCCTCACTGATATAATTCTAAAACAAATCTGCCTTATGCATCATTGAAGTAGGAAGGGAAAAAATTCAATGAACCACCTGTGACCCCTACTGGTGTCCAGAAGGGACCATTAGAGAAATGACCTTCCAAAGGTGGTCATATATATTTTCTTTTTGTTCAAAGCAGGGCATGCATGGGTGTCTTTCAGTAATTATGTTGGAAGAACAAGCAAAGGCTGGACTGTCCTGGCAAACAGGGGTGCTTTTATTCAATGTAATTATAAAGAAATTGACTTCCAAACACAACAGACATCCTCTATGTTTGTTTTTAGCGTGAGCAGAGACTATTGATCACTACTCTGCCGAATCTCAAAAAGACAGCAAGTAATCACATAGGGAATCATACCCATAGGACAGAAGAAAGACAGAGACATCTTCCTTTGTTTCTAGTTGGAGAAAAGAAAAAAAAAAGAAAGAAAGAAAGACAGAGATGTCTGCATATGTAGGTCAGTTTTAGTTAGAGTGCTTAAGAAAAGACTCCCTTTAGAATGAAATAATGACTGTTACAACTTGGATGGAAATAGAGACCATTATCCTAAGTGAAGTATCTCAGGAATGGAAAAAACAAACGCCACATGTACTCTCTAATAATTAGGAGCTAATCGATGAGCACACATGAGCACAAAGAGATGTAAAGGTCATTGGAAATCAAGTGGCAGAGAGAAGCAAAGAGGTAAAAACTTTCCCATCGGGTACAATTAACACTATTGGGGTGATGGGCACACTAAGACCCCTGACATAAGCATTATAAAAGGTACCCATGTAACAAAAGCATTTGTACTCCCTTACTATTTTGAAAAGAAAAGAAAGACTCCCTTGAAAGATCCCTTTAATTTAATCACTGCCTTTTTTTTCCAAGTCAATATTGCAGACAGTGCACAGAAGGAATGTCATAATTCTATTACTGCCCCAGACTCAAATTCAATTCTATCTGTGTTCCTTATTTATTTTATGCTAGTCATTGTTCTGGTCTCTGGGAACTCCAATATCACAACCACTGACTTCGAGATAACACATAATAACACATGCATAACACAGCATGATGTTTTGGAAAACTGTGGGTATTTTTTTTAAAATATAAGTGGAGCATTTGGTGCATTTGACATAAGGTTCATTTTCCTCTTTAAAAATCTATATTTATTGGCCACATCAACACCACATTTTCCTAAGTCCCATCCTACCTCTCAAAATACATTTTAAAAAAGTCTCCAACATTTCTTGCTCTTGTATTGCTAAAAGGCTTATATTCTCTGTGGTGGCACCATTAACATTTGTAGCTAGTCTGCAGAAGCCTGAATGAAAGTATGTACTTTTAACACATGATTATATTCACGAAGTGTCTATGTCTTTTGTGATTAATCCCAGAAGTAATCACAGTTGTCTATATGTCTATATCAGGCTGGGAATGAGAAGAATCATGTTTGAATTCTGAATGCTGTATCCAAGGCTAACAAGAATTCTTAGGGTGGCACCTGTTTTATATATCATACAAACCTAGTACATGATGACCCAAGATTTGTAGCATGTGACCAGCAAGGATCAGTTGTATACAGATGATTTTACATGTACTTACAAGACATGAGTGTTCACATTCATTGTATCTTTATATCTCTGTGATAGTAGAGCTCTTAATTCATAGAATAATTAATTAATTAAATAATCATTTGATAAGTATCCACTTTAGGTTAAACCTCATATTGCACATCAGTGAGCAAAAATCAGACATGATTCTTAATCTTCTTGAGGTTCCAATAAATCTAATGAAAAATCAGTATATAGTAAGTGGTATAAATATAAACCAGTGTATTGAGATAAGAGTAACTTAGTTGAGGAGTTTGAAGAAGTAAGATCATCTAGATGGGAGTGGTATTAGAAAAATGCCCCTGAAGAAGTATCACTTGAACTGAAATGTGATCCTGAAAGTGATACTGAAAAGAGATAAATGAAACTGCCCTGCAAATATTAGAGTAAATAATTCTGAACCAGGAGAAGATAATGGGAATAGATACTGAGACAAGAATATATTTAATTTGAGTTTAGGAAGAGAAAGATAACTAGAGATTAAAGAGTGGAGGCAACAGTGGCCTAAGATATACCAGAAGAGGCAGATGGGCTGGGTCATATGAGGCTTTTTGACATGGTAAAGACTTAGCACTTTATTAGGGGGAATGAGAGGCTATTAGAGTGGTTTTTCAACATGGACTTATGCAATGTAGTAGATGTTTGTAGAAGAAAAGTTTACTTTCTCTGGGAAGAATACTTTTTTAGGGGGCAAACAGAAAAAAATAATGAGATAAGCTAACAAATTATTACAATAGCCAGACAATATTATAAACCACGACTGCATCAGTGTATAAGTGAAAAGTGGGAAGATTCTGGATATGTTTTAGGTGGAAGTGATAGAAATTGATGAAAGATTTGATAAAGAGAGGAAAAGGAAAGATAAAGAGAAATCAAGAATGAATTTTAAGAGTTTTGTTACGCATCGTGTTATTGGTGGAGTCATTTTTGATATTAAGTCAAATTGGGGAGAAGAGAGATTTGGGAGGAAAATCAAGTATTTGGGGGTATTATTCTTATTTTGAGATTAAGCATCCAGATGGAGACATCAAGTAGGCAGTCATATATGTGAATTCGAGCTCCCACGGGCAGTCAGGAAGTAGTGGTATAAATGTTAGTCTCAAATAGTAAGAAAAAAATCAATACAGTCTCCATTGTAGGGAATTTAAAAGTTAGTGTGTAACAGAGACATTAGCCAAATATTTAGCTAATAAATGTCAAATTACAAATTGAATAACTTATTTGAAAATAAAATGTTATACAAAACAATAGCTATATGGGGGAATCTGTCCTACTTAAAGGTTGTCTTGAAAAGTGATGGTTGAGTTACAAAGGGAAAATATAACATTGTTTCATAAAGGGCTGGAAGAAGTTGAAGGAAAGATGGTGAATATCTCAGGCAGTTAGAATATCTGGTGAACAGTCTTATGAAAGAAGAGAAATGGGTTTTGAACAAATGAAAAAACATAAGTATTCAAAAGATGGACACATTTTTCTGCAAAGAGCAAAGAAAATCCAAGCATTCAGTGGAGGAAATGTATTAAAAATACGTCAGTTGTTTAATGCTAACTAGGAGCAGGGCAAGAAAAGAACAATGGATAGACTCCTAGAAGAGTTCAGACTAGTGTAGAGGGTACATTGAAAAGAAACTTAGCCTGAGGCTAGTAAGGAAAAAAAAAAAAAAATGAAGAGAACACAAAGGAAAGCCAGAATCTGAAGGTACTTTAACATGTTGGAATGATTTAATCAAACATGAAAGTGAGTGTGGACTTTTGAACGCCTGTCTGCATTATTAGAGTTTTTAAATCTTTTGTGATGATTCCCAGGGGCGGGACTGAAAGCAGAACAATGTAAAGAAGAAGCCAGTTGATTCTGCTATAATAAGGCTTTTGCAATCATAACCTTGGCCTTCTGATCAATATAGAATGGTAGGTTCTAAGGAAGAAAACACATTGGCCAGTATATTGAATAAATGATTATTAAATAAATGCTTAATCGACTGATCAGGTGAATGAATCAAGGAGTAGGGAACACTGAGCTGCTATCAGAGGCTCAGGGTCTTCAGTCTAAGTCTCTACATCACAAGGGCACAGATGAGTTGAACATCTCAAGGGACCAGAGCTCCTGTGGGAAATCATTTGCTAAAGATCTCATGCACAAATATTCCCCTATGTCTATCACTGAAGAAGAAAAAGGAATTGCTAGCTATGTCATCTGAAGTGAAAGAAAGCAGGAATGTCTTCAATAAATTCTATTTGGAGAAAAAATACACTTGGAGACAGCAGAAAATAGAAAACGATGGGTAAAAAATGACTACTTAAATTGACTTATGATACTCAAAGCCCAAAGATTACTCTTCACTTCAAATGCCTAATGAACTGGAGGGAAGAAAATAATAATTTTTTGAGTACATCAGCTTTTAACGTTACTCCTATAAAATTTTCACCACTATTCCTAGGAAAATGTCCCAGGAACGTGTTTTCTTTAAAAATAGCTTCCTATTTTTATTGATTTCTTCCTTATTTGTTTCCACATGAGGCTTATAAGGATATATCTACATCCTGCCAGGATGAATAATGACTCTTAAATGACATTAGAAGAAGACTATTTTCTCAAAGGCAGCAGGTAATACACCTCTAAAGAAGAGAATTACTTACTACTCAGCTGTATTTTTAAAATTTAATAACGTTTTAGGTTTATTTTTTTTACTTAGAAATTTCATCTCATTCATCTGAAATTAGAACATTTTCTTTGAAAAATTCTCTCGGTATCTCAATTCCAGGATGCTTGCTTCGGTAAACCCCAGCACAAATTCATCCTTTTTCCTCCTCACTGGATTTTCTGGCCTGGAGCAGCAATATCCCTGGTTCTCCATCCCTTTCTCCTCCATCTATGCCATGGTGATTTTGGGAAACTGCATGGTGCTCCATGTGATCCGGACTGAGCCAAGGCTACACCAGCCCATGTTCTATTTCCTGGCCATGTTGGCCCTCACCGACCTATGCATGGGGCTGTCTACCGTGCACACGGTGCTGGGGATCCTCTGGGGGCTCATTCAAGAGATCACCCTGGATTCCTGCATTACCCAGTCCTATTTCATCCATGGTCTGTCCTTCATGGAGTCCTCTGTCCTCCTCGCTATGGCCTTTGACCGGTATGTTGCAATTTGCAATCCACTGCGTTATTCCTCCATCCTGACTAATTCTAGGATTATCAAAATTGGAATTACCATATTAGGTAGGAGTTTCTTCTTTATTACGCCCCCCATCATCCGTCTGAAATTCTTCCATTACTGTCGTCCCCACATCCTCTCTCACTCTTTCTGCCTGCACCAGGATCTTCTCCGCTTAGCTTGTGCAGACATCCGATTCAATAGCTACTATGCTCTGATGCTGGTCATTTGCACACTGTTGCTGGATGCTATACTCATCCTCTTTTCCTACGTCCTGATTCTTAAGCAAGTCCTGACAGTTGCTTCTCAGGAGGAGCGGCATAAGTCATTTCAGACCTGTATCTCCCACATCTGTGCTGTTCTTGTGTTCTACATTCCCGTCATTAGCCTCACAATCGTGCACCGTTTTGGCAAGCACCTCTCCCCCATGGTGCACGTTCTTATGGGAAACATCTACATCCTTTTTCCACCTTTGATGAACCCCATCATCTACAGTGTCAAGACCCAGCAGATTCGTACCAGAATACTCAGACTCTTTTCTTCAAAAAGACTTTGAGATACTCAGGTCTTAAAAAAAAAAAAAAAAAAAAAAAACAGAAAAGAAGAAAAAGATAAAATAAATTTTATTAGAAATAGAGCTTTAGCCCTGAGTCCATGATCACTTATCATAAAACAAATTTTAAATGTAGTCAGAGAATCATCTACAAATAAGTCCCACAATTCCATTCTAACTACTGTCCTGGAGGTGGTTGCTCTTAGAGCTGCAGGCAGGGGAGCTTCATTTGAAACATTCCTTAAATTTGACAAAAATTGATTATTTGTGTCAACCTGGACATATGTAGGTTACTCCATCAGCGTGACCATATTCAAGAAATAGGAAAAAAAAGTTAACATGCTTCGATTGTACTTTTAAGCATTTTCTTTGAGTAAAACAAAAATGGAGTTTTTATTTGGTTAGGTCTTCACATTTCAGAGTAGATAACTTGAAGATTCTTTAATTCTCTGAAGTTTAGTTAATTCATCTTCAAAATGGGGAAAATATCCAACTGACAGGAATGTTGTGATAACTGTGCAGACCAGAATCGTCTAATGGAACTTTTCTAAAATGATGGAGATATTATATAATACAGCATAGTAAAGACCAATATAGAACGTATGGCTACTAAGCACTTGTATAATTGAACAATTGCATTTTCAGTTTTAGCTTACTTATTTTATACTGAAATGTCAAAGACCATTGTATTGGACAGTTCAGTGGCTACTGTATTGGACAGTGCAGCTATAGTGTATAAAGAAAACATAATAAACATGACTTTGGATTCAACTTTTACCATGTCTAATTTAAATTAGAATCCTTACTTTTTAGATTTTATATGTAGACTCCACTGCCACCAGGCTGGAAGTGGATTTTGATGTGGATCTTTTGCTTGTATATATAAAGGGCTGGATGTTCTGAACAGATGTATCTGCTTATGACTGATTATGAATTCAAAAGAAAAAAAAGATAATAGAACATAAAGAGATTCCTTTCTAAGTAAGCTAACCTGCCTTCAAGAGAAGGAAAGAAAAGAAGGACATCCACTGTAGGGATCTGTGCAGGGATACAAAGAAAACAATCATTTTAACTGTTCTGTAATCTCTTAGGTACCTAAGAAGGTAAGTGTCAATACTTGACAGATTAATGCATCAGGGCAATTTTACACCACAAAGGAAATGTTTTTAATACTTTTTAGATATCAACCAAACCTAATAGATTTTTTTCTTTGTATTTATGCACTTCCCTTCTTTTTCTTTTGCACTTGATTTGATTAAGTAGTCTTTTTCTATTTACTTGACTCAGAATCTGGAAAGCAAATATACGAGCTTTGGTTTCTAATAGCTTAAGCCTCAAAGTGGGGAAATAGTTTATGGACAGAATAAAGAGTCTTGGTTAGAAAGATAAATGTAACATTATCCCTAGAACAATAAATTATGTCTTCTGGGTTAGACTATAGGGTTAATCTAAAGGTAAAAAAAGTGAATTTCATGATATCAAAGAGGATCCAGTCTACTTTCTGCTATAGCTTCCAGAGTTTAAGAGTGTAAGGTACGGTCTAGAGTGGAAAATAAAAAATTACTATGTTCTAATTACTAACTTCAATGTAATTATTTTTTTCCCACATAACCATATAGCTATCATTCATTAAATTAGTATGACTGTCAGGTGCTAGGTACTGCACTAGGTTCCCTGATGGCAATAAATGTCTGCATGATCCATCCTGGCAGACTGGAACATGCCCAATCCAAGAAGATTCCTGTGGCCCAGTTTTATAATAAAAACAAAAGTTAGCTGTTGAATCTGCAGCTGTTATGTCCATGTCTCACAGGTAATCACCGGGCACATATTTCTCAATGGCTATAGAAGCTTCCCTTCAATGCCTTTGCACTGAATAAGCATTCCCCCTCCCACCCCCACCCAGCTGACACAAAGCTGGGGGTGCAGGGAACTCTTCAATAACTGACACTATGTTTTCTACCAGCCAGTCATAGGGAAGTATCAAACTGAATTTATATTACGTTATAAGAATAGAGTTACATGTGTGACACACTGGAGTTGGTCTGAAAGTCCTATTTCATATGTGGAGGGAGAAGGCTCATTGAGGACTTCATACTATGAGTGTGCATACCTCAGATTGTGGCAACCTATAAAATATGTACCAAAATATTTTGAAACAATGGCAGTGGGAAAAAAGGGTGCGAAAAAAACAGCTGCATTTTCAGAAATCATTGATTATTTTAGAGCTACATAATTGTTACAAAATGACAAAATTTATGATAAACTTCAGAATGCTTCAAAATTCATGACCCAATAAAGAGGGTTCAGCCAAAGGAAGGAAGATGAGTGAAAAGAGGTGATGAAAGTACATTTTATATAATTACTAGGTTTTACACAGAAAGGGACAGGTTTAGAACATTTGTAGTTTGGATTGTTTGTTTTTCAGAGGTCTCTATCTTGGAGCAATAACTTAAAAAATAAGTAAACCTCTCCTAGGGAGAAGAGGTCCTGAAATTTAAGATTCCTATGTGCTCTCACATGGCACTGTAGCCTTGGTTTACAACTCAGGTGCAGAGCTTCAAAGAAGGGATACCGGAACACATCATTCCACATTGAGCTTTGCAGTTTAGACTTGATGGTGACCCATTTAAACAGCCCTGATTTACTTTGAGTCTATAAAAACACAGCTTTATTTAAATTTTAGCTAAATTTCATACTTCTCCAGAATCCTATAATAACTATCATTTTCTTTTATTTATGAATGCCCTCTGGTTCTGGCGTGCTGCCTTCTTCACTGAAATGAGTTTAATAGACCTGATTTTGCCAGACTACGGTTTGTTCCTGGAGGTTTTTATACATTTTCATATGTCATATCAGGTCATATTTTCTTCAGCCTTTAAGTGTGGGTATTTATTCTTACTAAATAGCATTTCAAATATTTCTTATGACATATAAACATACTACCATAAATTTGAAAAACTATTAACCAAATATATTTAGTATATTGTATTACTTAATCCATTTTCTTTAATTGTATTTCTCATTCTCCACCTATTAGTCTGTTAACCTATTTTATTTTGTTATTAAAAAACATCCACCTCTATATTTCTTTATATCTTTCCCTCCTGATCATTATTCCTGAATCAAATCTGATTATTCAAGAATAGACAAATAGTGAATAAACTATGGTACATCTATTTACTTAGTATTAGGTAGCTGTTACAAAGAATGAAATAGATGAATGTTTATTGAATTAAGGAATACTCATTATCTATTAAGTGAAAAAAACTGAGATGCTAAATAAAACATTTAGTATCTTCCCATTGGGATAACACACACTTAGATAAAAGTTTTATGCTTCTTTGAGCATAAAGAGGAGTGAAATGATTCCCTCACCTTGATTATGCTGAATATCATAGGAAAGAGGGAGAGATTATTATTAACATTTACATTACATATCTTTTATTATTTCACTTGTTATGAGCATGCATTACTCTTGTAGTTAAACAAAACCCAATAAAATATATGAAATTTAAACAAAACATAACAAAACAAGGAATTGAAGTCTGTTTCTTTAAAGATAGAAAGAAGCCGAACCTTATCAAGTCTTACTTTAAGTACTGGCATATCCTTCCTCAAAACAAGTTACCTAATAACCTTACATTAGTATAACTAAGAGATACTACACTAGCGATTGTTCCCAAATAAATCCTCTCTAAAGTGGCTCAACAACTTCACCTGGAAAGAATAGTGGGTATTGCTAAAGCTATTCTTCAACGTGACAAGACAAACTACCTTGAGAAAACTGCAAGGCTCCAGAAATGCTGCTCCCAACCACTGAGAAACACTACAGCCACAAACAAAAATGAAATAAACTAATAGGTCTGCTCTCTTTCCTGGCACCAACTCCCAGCTGCATTAGCTCATGGATGAGAGGAAAGCAAGGAATCAATTATACCAAAAGTGCTAATTCAAGATAAAGACCACCTGGGATTTCTCAGCTGGACTTTCCCTATGTAGGTCCTATAGTAAGAGGAAGGCTTTCATTTGATTTGGCTTGCTTTCACTTTTTGCCTGAGGTACTAGCACTCAGGACTCTGGTTTGCCTATAAAACAGTTAACTGGGTTCAGTTTGAATAATTTTACATATTAAAGCAGTGTTAATACAGAGCTAAAATTCTTAAGCAGTCCAACATCTTTAATTTATAGAAATGAAATCAGTAGCCAAAGGCATTTCTGCCACTGTTTTGGTTAACAGGGCCACATCCCTTATCCATTTTCCTATAATCCATAGAAATTTGAAAACAGAAGCTTTTGGAGGTACAGCATATCCTAAAGTGAGGGCAACACCTGACATGAACTGAAATGAAGATATTTATAATCTTCATTTATTCTCTCTAGTTAAATATTCATGTGTTCTCTGCAAAAATTTCTATATCTATGATTATGAAGAACTCACCAAGACTTCAATGATATTGTTACTCAATATCAAGAATGTGCACATAAGTGCACAGAAGTAAGTAAAAGTCATTGGAAATCAAGGGGCGAATGGGGAGGGGCAAAACCCACCTAATAGGTACAATAAACACTGTTTGGGTGATGGGCACATTTATTGCCCTGACTCAAGCCATGTAGCAAAAACATTTGTACCTCCTTAATATTTTGAAATATAAAAAAGAATATGATCATGTACCTTTCATAAAAACTGGAAAATGATTTTTCCAAAACATGTGGGCCAAGGATTTCAGATAAAGAAATACTATAGGCCTCTGTAAGGAAGGCTAAATATATTGAGGGTCACAAATAATGATTATTCCATCTGCATAAGATATTACTGGACTGGATGTGTGTTTTAAAGTAGTTAGTAGATAGCAGGTTGGATTATTGCCCTCTTGTTTATTATATTTATTTGAAATCATTATCTACCAAAATTTTTGATCTAAAAAACAGCACTTGACTCTTTAAGGGGTTGGAGCAACTAGAGCTTTAGAGCCAGAAAATTTAAAACTATCAGAATAAAATACCAGCAAAGCCTACTCCATGGATCCTATTCCTTGCTCTTCTAGTCACCACCAGACAGTCAGATTCAGATGCTAATTTCTCTCTTTTTCTCTCCTCTGCTCAAGATGCCAATTTCTATTGTCACCTCAATCCTCACTGTCCTTCCTCAATCTTTTCTTCTCTAATATACTTTGGTTTCCTTAATTTGTTTCTCACGTATAGGTGGGAAGATAAATACTGTTCTTGTTTAATGTCCAAAGCAATAAGAAGCTATCCAATTAATTAACCCTCATTTATAGTTTCAAAACCTTTGAATGGAAAGTTTTGAAATGCAGGAGCATTCTGTCTCTCTCTTCATGTAGCACTCACACTTATGTTATGTAGCAAGATACCATCTCTCAGCCAGTGAGCACAAAGATATCCATATTACTGATTGTGAGATTTGGGCACTTGCCCAGCATTGATCAACAAATCAAGGTCAGCTGATGGACATCATATTTATAGGGAAGTTCTACTAATATAGGTGAAAAAAGCTTTCAGGGAATTCTTAAAAAATATCAGAAAGTCATTAATATTTGGAAGGTTCTACTTGAGAAATATTAATGAGAAAATATCTTCCTCCACAAATCTCTTTCATCTGCATAGAGTCAATTTTTAATCCTACAAATACCATAAAATTTGTCTGTATCTCTTTTTTTTCCTCTATCTGTATTCCTCATTAAAGTGTCTTTCAAAGGAATGGGATCTCTGTAGTGACTAATAGCTAACAGCACTTCTAAACCCTCTGATGTCAACCAATCCTACCATGTGACCAGCGGAAAAGAAGGAAAGCAGAGGAACTTTAAAAATTAAAGGGAAATAAAATGAGAGAATTCATTTTTAGATGACTTTTAAGAAACATAACTACTCAATTATAAAAAACGATGGTGATCTAGCACCTCTTATATTTTCCTGGATAGAGCTTGAGCCCATCCTCAAAGTGAGGTATCACAAGAATGGAAGAATAGGCACTACATGTACTCACCATCAAATTGGCATTGACTGATCAACACTAAGGTGCTCACACAGTAGTAATATTCTTTGGGTGTTGGGGAGTTGGGGGTGGGTAAACTCACATCTAATGGATGGGGTGAGCATTGTAGTGGGGGGAAAGGGCATGCCTCAAATCATGGTTTGGGTGTGGCAAAGTCATAACATGTAACCAAAATGTTTGTGCTCCCATAATATTCTAAAATTAAAAAAAAAATTAAAAAAAAAAGAAACATAAAATCCTTCTTGCACATGTGGCGTTGACAACCTATGCTTGCAGATGGCTCCATGGGAACAGGATATGGCTGTGGTAGAATGAGTCTCCGACAAGGATAAAAGACCTGGATACGTAACTGTATGTCTGAACTTGGTTTCTAAGAGTATTAGCCAGAGAAAAAGTTTCCCAAATCATAAAAGAAAAGAATGCAGGGATGCTTCTCCCTGTGGACAATGTACCACAACTACATTTGGTCCATCTCCTTCAATGGCAGAAGCAAAATTCAATCCTTTGGGACTAAAAATCTTGAGCCCTAGAGATGCCTTGCAAGAGGTATAAGTAGTTCTAGATTTTCTATCTGTGTTTTAGGCATCTCCTTGCTTTTATTTTCTCTCCTTTTGACATGTTTAATATCTTCAGGATCCTAGATAATACAAGTAAGTAAATGAAATTCTGATCAACGAAGGCATTAAGAAAATAACACCAGGAAAATGTCAGGGAACTGTAGAAGCTTCTCATTATTCAAATGACTTAATCATTGTACATTTTCCTCAGTTCTGGCTCATGCAGTTCTGGATTTGGCTTTAGCTGAAGTTGATCTACAACTGCAGTATCTTTTGATGTTCTTTCATAAATAGGTCATCTGTGCAAAGAACATTTTTTTCCTCTTAGAATATGTTTATACAATGGTCATCTTTCTTTGATATGCAGATCTGAATGTTGTGCATAGATATAATAGACATATCTTAGTAGTTAAAAACAAGGCTCACTTGTTAAACAATTTTAGTAGTTATTGTATGTATGTGCATTTTTTCCATAAAATTTACCGATTATTTATTATGCATCAGGTCCTTGACTAGGCACGGATTAAGAAGCTGAAAGAGAATTTTAACTATCTTCCTATGTAACCCTGGTGATAGGGCAAAAATAAAATTCCATTTCAAAATCCATATGTCCAACAGTACCTTGAATGGTCTGTACCTTATATAAGTAAATGGCAGATTTGGGGTGAAGATTACCAATTGATGTCATATGCTCAGTATAAGAAAATAAATCTTTGTCTTTATGGATACCCTAAATCAATTAAATCTCAGTTTAGTGGATCATAAGCCTGAAGTCCAGAACATCAGACTTGTTCAAAGTAACAATTATTTGATCTTAATGATGGTAATTTTGTATGTGTCCTAATGTCAACTGTTATTGGGATAGAAATATATCTTAATTATGTAGCTACCATCCTAAAATACAAACTTCAGAATTGGCTCACATTTTTAATTGATGCTTAGTTTTAGGTATTATACAAGCAAAAAACCTAAAGTTTAAATTAAGTAACTTTCTTAGAGTCACACAGCCAGAATATGACTTACCCAGTATTTAAACCCAGTTATATCTGTCCCTAGAGGCACCTTGTTTCTATCACCCCACACCATCTCAGTGCATATGTTCATGATTCAGTCAGAGTACACCACCCGAAATATCACAGATTAATGCTATAAGAAGCCCAGGCCTATAATTTGGGTCATCACAGGCAATAATGTTATGGTGAAAATACACAGATAAAACAAAAGATCATTGGTGTCCCAAAAGATCACCAGCAAAATTAGAAGAAAATCTGCAGAATTTATTTTTTCCCTCCCATCTCCATTTCTGTGCTCCTTTCTTTTGCTTAGACTCTTCTCTCCGCATCCCTAATGTCCTTATGAATTCCTGCTCGCTATAATCCACTTCCATGACTACACTTTACCCACACGCCTGGCTCTGGAACAGATGTGAGTCAAGCAGGCTTCCAGATCACTCCTCTCTTTCTCTGAAGCATCAAAATTCCATTTAAAAAATTCAAACAATGTTGGCTACATGTTAAATGGTAACACAATGGATTTATGTCAATAAAGTAAACCCATAGACTTATATATTTTAACATTTTATTAAAATAGTTTTAAATAATCTCATATCAACTCAAGGCAAGGAGAAATTGACCTTGTAGATATTACATGTCATAAAATGTAACTCAAAACATGAGGTTCAAACATTTTAATCATATAAAATGTAAGATCAGCATATTTAACACTTAACAAAAGCTAAAAGTAAAGGTAGCAAAATATACTATACAATAGTCAGTATATTGAACTAAAATGGAGTCAAGAAATGGAGGGGTGGTCATTGCTAAAGCCTGAAAAATTAAGAAATTCAGCCAGTTTTTATTTAAGAAAGAGGACTGGGTGGAGGATTAAAGCCACTTATTCACATAATTTGTATCTATGTCATTATCTATACTTCTAACTATCTATCTATGTATCTACCTATCTGTCTATTTACCTATCTATTGCCTACCTTAGTGTTAGACCTCCTAATCTACCTTTTCACCTAACACTACCCTCACTCCTACCCACATTTTTTGGAACTAGTAATCAGTAAATTGTTCCCCCCACCTTTTGCTGAAGGAATATGCACTCCTGCTTTATGTGAAAGCATTATTTACTGTTGTGGTGGTACTTGGAAATACAAAGTATATTTTATCATCATTCGCCCCCCCCTCCCAATGTACATGATTCGAGTGATGGACACACTAAAAACCCCGAGTTCACCACTATGCAATATATCCTACAGATAATAAAAAGTATATTTTGCAATTTTAAATCAGTGATCCCAAAAATGGAATAGAATAATTTTTATTCATCATATACTAGGCATATACAATTAAGCACACAGCTCAGTTTAGCATTGCAAATAGATTTTTAATGCCACATTCTACAGTTTTAAAGAATGGATTGATTGGCAGACAGGGATCAATTTAATTCACCTGTGTATCCTTAATGACTAGCATAGGGCTTAACATCAAGTCAAAGGTCAATCAGGTGGAAGAGTTCATATGTGCTATATTGCTTGAAATCTCTTTTGTCAAACTTCATTCCCTCCTTCTTCCATAAGCAGTACAACTCAATTTCATATCTCTCTATTTTCCTCATGGATATGATCGGTGAAAAATTGGATACTGTGTTTTTGTATTTAGTTTTATTTTGATAGGCAATGCTAAGATCAGAGCTTTCAGATTTACCTTGCCTTGCATTGAATCCAATGGGACCTGGGGTAAGAAGCTGAAAGTTTGTGGAATTTTTTTTCATCTTTAGGAATAATAGTATTTATTCCATGGGTTATTGTAAAGGCTTTTTCAGTAAGCTATTGTGAAAGTTTAATAAGTTCACATTTGTAAGTACTATGATGACATGTATTAAGCAGTTATTAAATGACAGCTATTAATTTTTTCAAGATGAAAGAATTAATTATGCAATAGAAATTGTGAAATCTTAGGTTAGTTAATCCATCTTACTATCCTTTCACAGAGACAAAAATATTGGAAAGAAAAAATCTGAGCAGACCTCATTCAGCTTAAGATAGTGCTCCTAAATCCTCAACCTTGTGGTCTTTCATTAGTGGTACTAGGCCTGGAATATACTGCTCCGATGGCTCCTTCCTTTTACAATCACACCAATCCTCAGGATATGTCGTATGTACTGATTGGAATCCCAGGACTGGAATATTTGCACACCTGGGTTTCCATCCCTATCTGTGCTATGTACATTGTGGCCATGGTAGGCAATATCTTCTTGATCTTCCTGATCATAACTGAGCGCAGTCTCCATGAGCCCATGTATCTCTTCCTGTCCATGTTGGCCTCAGCAGACCTCCTGCTCTCCACAGCCACAGCCCCCAAGATGCTGGCCATCTTCTGGTTCCATTCCACGGATATATCCTTTGGTAGCTGTGTGTCCCAGATGTTCTTCATACATTTCATCTTTGTGGCAGAATCTGCTATTCTTCTGGCCATGGCATTTGATCGCTATGTGGCCATCTGTTACCCACTGAGATACACCACCATTCTAACCTCCTTGGTCATTGGGAAGATTGGCATAGCAGCTGTGGTCAGGAGCTTTTTCATCTGCTGTCCATTCATCTTCTTAGTATACCGACTTACATATTGTGGGAAAAACATCATTCCCCATTCCTACTGTGAGCATATGGGCATTGCCAGACTAGCATGTGACAATATCAAAGTCAATATCATTTATGGCCTGACTATGGCCTTACTTTCCACAGGGATGGATTTGGTGTTCATCATTATGTCCTACACAATGATCCTTTGCACAGTCTTCCAGATACCTTCCTGGACGGCCAGATTCAAGGCTCTTAACACATGCAGCTCCCATATCTGTGTCATATTTATGTTCTATACTCCAGCATTCTTTTCATTTTTTGCCCATCGCTTTGGAGGTAAAACCATCCCTTCTCACATCCACATCCTAGTGGCCAACCTCTATGTGGTGGTGCCCCCTATGCTCAACCCAATCATTTATGGGGTGAAGACCAAACAAATTCAGGATAGACTGATTTTGCTATTCTCCCCAATCAGCACATGCTGTAAAAATGAATAATAATGCTAAATATTGTGTGTTTCTGAATAAAACACACACATGCATTTTTTTCTCTCTCTCTCTCTCTTTAAAAGTTAGTTTCAATAAGAAAAAAGAATAGATAATATCCATAAAACACCTCAAACACATTTAAAATGATAGTATCTATCAAAGGTTGCAGTGCATTTTCCTAAGGCACTTAAAATTTTTGAAAAAATACTTTAAAATAATGATATTTTCAATTCTTCCAGATATCCTATTTTCTTGCATTTTAGCTTAACTTAAGGATACATAAAGATAAGTGAGAAAAGAGAAATATATTTTAGGGTTTATCCGGATTGACTTTTCCTATGTAGAGCTAGGAAGCAGGGGTAGTAAGTCACTAAACATTTTATAGTCAGTCTGAAATTCTGTTGAAATGTAAAACACTCCCACTGCAATCTGCAGATACTTATAATGATAGCATGAAGCCACTGTATCATAGCTGTTTTTGTCAGCATCTATTTCTTAAGTTAAAACATTATCTCTAAAATCATATATTTTCTGATTCACAAAGTCTATTGTATGGAATAGATATACAGTATTAATATATATTTATTGAATGAGTGGATAATACTGAACTTAAAAAATGATAACCAAAATTAAATGAGATGATCTGGATGATTTAAAAGCTGATATATTTATCGTTATATTGGGGCATTTAGGCCCAAATCATCAATGGAGCATCCTAGTATCAACAGATACATTGCTGAAGGAGAAAATGATTGCAAAGTTCCATACTTAGGCTAAACATGAATAAGAAAAAAAAACTGAAAGGAAATCCAATAGCAGATTAAGGAGAATATTTTCAAAGAAACATATTAAAAGGGCTTTCATCATCACACCAAATGTAATTATATATGAACTTATCTCTAACTATACTTTAATTCCTTAATACCAGTAAACATTTTCACAATATATCTTTCTTAAAACCCTAGCACAATGCCATGAGAATGTGAACAATGACCTAATTTGTAGTTGGTGGAAGACAAAAAAATTAACTTTGAGAAATTTGAGGTGTTCTCTTGAACATTTGCAACCTTTTTAAGCTTAATTTATGCTTAATTTTTCCTATTTTTTTATAGAAATAAACACATACACACACACACATGCACTTGTGCACCAAAGGATAAGAAAGCTATAAATTGACTTTCCTGTATTATTTTCATTGTTGGGAAGGGAGGACAAGAAAATATGATTAATTTGTGCCCACTGGTACTACGCTAAATATTTAAACACTAAATTGATTTATCTTCAAAATATTTGTATTTCACAACATATTTGTTAAACTCTAAGTAGTTTTTTTCCTATTATGCTTTGGGCATTCTGATATAAAATTTATACTCAGTGTTATATTTCTCCATTGAAATATTATACAATTATTTATACTTAAATGCATGTAACAATATCTGCATTTTATAAGTGAAGGACTTGTAAGTCAGAGATGTGTGGTAAATTTCTCAGGTTCCCAGAGCAAGTGTCATACTTGAACAGAAACCTAAGTCTGTACATTTTAAATACCAATATTCTTAACTAAGAAACAATGCTGCCTAGTAAAATTAACAGATTTGCATTTACAGTTGCTAGCTCCAGGATAAGTATATCCCACAAAAAGCTAGGTGCACTGCTGGGCTCTGTTAGTTCTCTCACCCCATGTATCAGAATCCCTTCTTTTTGGGTCAGATAGAAATGTTTCAAAAATCTTATTGACTTCTTGTTTCTAATTCTGATCCATTTCTCTTTTAAATCTCCAGTTATTATCTATTATTCTAATTTCATCTGTATGCAGAAGCAAATCTAACTAGGAGCTTTGTTGGGATGATTTTTTTAATTTATGGTTAATACTTTTGTTATCTACTATTTTTTTCCTGAAGTGATATTGCACAAATTCTATAAAGACAAATGGCTTCTCTGCTTGTTTGAGTCATAAAGAAAGGTATAATTGTGCTGGAAAGACACATCAAATGATTAAGTAGGTTATGAAAAACAAATAGAAGACTAGATTATTGTCATGAGAAGAATGTCAAAGAAGAATAGTGGAACACTCTTGACCTCAAACTGGCTATTTGTGAGAAGAATGTTCCATTGGTTCATAAAAGGTCTCTAAAACTAAGCTCCCAAGGTTAGCAAGCTGGAAAGCACAGAGTTTCTGCATCTAAGGATATAAATTCAAGGGAACAAATGCCCAAGATATTCACATAGTATCTTGAGTGTAATGATTTTTACCATTCAATTAGTTAAGCTACTGGAGGATAACTTAAGAATTTATGATAATCTTTCCCTTAATCTCTTGGTTATATTATCATTCATGGTCAAGCATCTCACTTAGACTCTAATGACCTACATCTCAAATATCTGCTATGAGTATAAACTACTTCTCTGTAGATGCTCAGAGATTTTGAGCTTCTAGAAAAACACTCCCTATGGCTTTACATGAACATAAGGAAGAAAATTATGAAGGTTGGGATAGAGTTATTTAAATATTCTTGGGGTACTTATAGCATACACAGTAGGATATAAAATACATTAAAGTGACAATTTCTCTGGAAGCTTGATCAGCAAGCTCAAATTTCAGCATTATGTATTGCAATTTTGGTTGCATAATTACATTTTCATTTGTTGAAAAATATTAAGTGTGTTCGTATCAATGACTTTCTTAGTGTGAGGAGGATGCATGAAACCCAATCCTGTATATTTGTGGAAAAAAATATGAGGGTAGTTTTTAGCTTCAGGGGGAAAAGTGATGGTTTTGTTTTAAGAGTTGTGGACTGAGACATAGGATGCTGTATATCCAGGAAGTTGCCATGCATGATGTATCAAAATTAAGGCAAACCAAAATGAAGGCACATCTTGACGTTATTATAGTTTGTCAATTGAGTAGTCCAAGCAGGTTCTAGGTGACTATCTCAATCCATCTATTCATTCATTTATTCAATAAACATTTGTTGACATCATCTATGTGACAGACGTATTTTTTGATGCTGAGGTTACAGATGTGAGCAAGAAATGTTCTTGGAATTCAAGACCTAATAATAAAGATACACATGTAGAGAGATAAATTTGTTAAGGGTTTTTTGTTCTTTAAAACAATTATGAGCAACCAAAGGATGAATATCAGGTCTTCTTAATTTAAAGCGGGTGAAGAGAGAGTTTCTATGTAAGGAAATTCTATCAAAGAGGAATAGGTTTTTTTTTCACTCAAAAATTACATAATCTTTTATTTATTTATTTATTTATTATTTTGGAATATTATGGGGGTACAAATTTTAGGTTACATAGATTGCTTTTGGCCCACCCAAGTCAGAGCTACAAGTGTGCCCATTCCCCAGTGCGTACCACACCCATTAGGTGTGAATGTACCCATCCTCTCCTCTCTCCGCCCACCTGCCCCACATCCGATGAATGTTATTACTGTATGTGCACATAAATGTTGATCAATTAGTACCAATTTGATGGTGAATACATGTGGTGCTTGTTTTTCCATTCTTGAGAAATAGGTCTTATCCAGAGAAACAAACTCAGATGAGAAACAAAATTCTATACAGATTAAGCAAGGTAAAGACATAGATGGAGTTTTGAAGCCACATGATCAATTTATAGAAATGCAAATATGTCTATATACACAATGAAATGTTATTCATCCATTAAAAAAGAATAAAGTCCTGTCAGTTGCAGCAACATGGATGGGACTGGAGGCCACTATATATAAGTGAAATAAGCCAAGCACAGAAAGACAAATATCACCTGTTCTCACTCATATGTGGGAACAACAAAAATGGATCACATGTTTATACAGAGCAGATTCTTGGTTATTGGAGCCTAGGCAGGGGAGGAGAGAGTGGCAATGAAGGGGAAAAAATGATATAGAAGTATTTATTACCACTGAACTGCATACTTAAAAATGGTAGAGATGGTAAATTAAAAATTAAATAAAATTGCTTTATAATTTAAAAAATGAGATGCAATATGTCAAAAATGACTGCTGTTTGCGTTATATACAAACTATATTATAGTAAGATAAAAAAGAGCCAAGTTGTTGTGGAGGGGCGCGAGGTTTCAAGATGACGGTGGCTGGTTGGCTGACCGAGAGGCTGACTTGAAGGCCCTAAAAAGTAAAAGAGGCTGGGAGTCGTCCCCTCCTTGCTTCTCACAGCTCTTGGGAGCCCAGCAGAAGTGTTTTTTGTTTTCTTTTAATGAACAAGTAAACCACACAGATTGTCAACATGGGATGGAGATCTACATCATCCACCAAGAGTGGAAAATTCATGAACCCTACAGACCAAGCTCGAAAGGAAGCCCGGAAAAGAGAATTAAAGAAGAACAAAACACAGCGCATGATGGTACGAGCTGCAGGTTTGAAGATGAAGGATCCCAAACAGATTATCCGGGACATGGAGAAATTGGATGAAATGGAATTTAACCCAGTGCAACAACCACAGTTAAATGAGAAAGTACTGAAAGACAAGCATAAAAAGCTGCCTGAAACCTTTGAACGTATTCTACGACTCTATGAAAAAGAGAATCTAGATATTTACAAAGAACTGAGAAAGCTAGAAGTAGAATATGAACAGAAGAGGGCTCAACTTAGCCAGTATTTTGATGCTGTCAAGAATGCTCAGCATGTGGAAGTGGAGAGTATTCCTTTGCCAGATATGCCACACGCTCCATCCAACATTTTGATCCAGAACATTCCACTTCCTGGTGCCCAGCCACCCTCCATCCTTAAGAAAACCTCAGCCTATGGACCTCCAACTCGGGCTGTTTCTATCCTTCCTCTTCTTGGACATGGTGTTCCACGTTTGCCCCCAGGCAGAAAACCTCCTGGCCCTCCCCCTGGTCCACCTCCTCCTCAAGTTTTGCAGATGTATGGCCATAAAGTGGGCTTTGCCCTAGATCTTCCTTCTCATAGGTGAGATGAAGACATGTTATATAGTCTTGAACTTGCTCAGCAGAGTCATGACGATGATGTTCCCAGCACCAGTGAAGATGACGGCTATCCTGAGGACATGGAACAAGATAAGCATGGTGACAGTACTGATGACAGTGATACTGACAGATCAGATGGAGAAAGTGAGGGGGATGAATTTGTACACCGTGATGATAATGAAAGAGACAACAATGAAGAAAAAAAGTCAGGTCTAAGTGTACGATTTGCAGATCTGCCAGTAAAATCAAGGAAGAAAAAGAAGAACATGAAGGAGCTGACTCTCTTCAAGTGATGATGCTTTGCATGGCAGGTCAGGAAATCCCTGAGGAGGGACGGGAAGTAGAGGAATTTTCAGAGGACGATGATGAAGATGATTCTGATGACTCTGACGCAGAAAAGCAATCACAGAAACAGCATAAAGAGGAAGCTCATTCTGATGGAGCATCTGCTTCTTCACAGCAGCAGGCCCCCCCACAGTCTGTTCTTCCTTCTCAGACACAAGCACCTCCCATGCCAGGACCACCTCCTCTTGGACCACCACCTGCTCCACCTTTACAGGCTCCTGGACCACCTACAGGAGCTCCTCCATTCCTGAGACCACCTGGAATGCCAGAACTCTGAGGGCCTTTACCCCGACTTTTACCTCCAGGACCACCACAAGGCCGACCCCCTGGTCCTCCCCCAGGTCCATCTCCAGATCTGCCTCCTGGCCCTCCTCCTTGGGGACCTCCACCAAGGCTACCTTCCCTGCACCTCCAAGTATCCCTCCACCCTATCCCGGCATGATGCACCCACCTTTGGTGCCTCCACTTGGACCTGCCCCCCCTGGGCTGTTCCCACCAGCTCCCTTGCCAAACCCTGGGGTTTTAAGTGCTCCGCCCAACTTGATTCAACAACCCAAGGCAGATGATACAAGTGCAGCCACCATTGAGAAGAAAGCCACAGCAACCATCAGTGCCAAGCCACAGATCACTAATCCCAAGGCGGAGATTACTCAATTTGTGCCCACTGCACTGAGAGTACGTCGGGAGAATAAAGGGGCTACCACTGCCCCCCAAAGAAAGTCAGAGGGTGATTCTGTTGTGCCTCTTGCCAAAGCAGCCCCCAAATCCAGCCCTTCTGTTCCTGTCTCCCTGCAAACTAAGGATGATGTGTATGAAGCTTTCATGAAAGCGATGGAAGGGCTTCTATGAACAGGCTTCCATTCACAACAGTGGCCCATGGAGAAAGAGGCTCTTATTAAACTTATAGGTAAAAGAGCTACTTCTGCTGTCAGGGTATTTTCTAATTTCAGTTCAAGCCTAAAGTTTCGCCTTGTTCAGAATTTACTGCATAGAAGAGAGAGTATTTCCTTCAGAATAGATTGGTCATTGAAGCAGGGCGGCTACTATCCACTCCCTCTCACACCACCATTGTCATCGCATTTTTTCTCTGCTCCAGTTCTCGGGAAATTTGTGGTCAGGGGCATCTTTGTTTTGACTCTCTTCTAGCATGCTGTGGGCGCTGGAGTTGAGATTTCTGAAAAAACAGTTCATTTCACCTTGCCTTTTGTGTTTGAGTTATTTTTAATATTTTTCTAGAAATATTTTGTAATATTTTACTTGTAAGGGTGGAATGGATCACAAAGTCACTTCCTAGTACAAAGCAGGATATGTGGGAAGAAAATGTACAATTCTTTGCTGAAAATTATTTCCCACTGACCTAAACTTGGTATGTTTCATGGGGAAAAAAATACATAAATGTTCTGCACCAATAAAATAAAATAAAATTTCCACATAATAAGCCATAGATAAGTTTATTATGATTATTATTTTTATTCTTCAGATTGGGAAACCAAGGCTTAGAGAAGTCAAAGAATGCGTCCAGAATTGCATCTAGTAAGTGGTAAAGCCAAAATTCAAACCCATGCAATTTGATTCTTGAAGCTAAGGTTTACTAGCTTAGCTGGTAAAAGCCTGACGTAATGTAGAGGAAAATGGGGATGAACACGTGGGACCAGTTTAGTGACTTTTTCAAAGTAGAATTAAGCGATCTATTGGATGATTATATAAGAATAGAGGACAAATGAGAATCCAGGAAAATATCCAGTTTTCTGCCTTAGAAAATCAAATGTTTAGTGACCTGTAATTCAAATGGAGAATAGGGAATGCAGAGCAAATTGGGGAGTGAGAAGGTAATTTGGCTTAAGAACTCTGAGTACTTTAAAGCTGTCATTGCATTTTCTTGTGGTCTCCCTTGTTTCTGACTAGAGGTCGGCCATTATTGTTGCCCTGTATGTAATGTATCATTTTTTTCTGTTTTCAAAATTTTCTCTTTATTTTGTTAAAATTAAATTAAAATGTTTGGGGCAATCTAATGAGGATGGGCCAAGGTATGGGTTTTCTTTGTATTTATGTTGCTTGGGGTTCACTGAGCTTCTTTGATTTGTCAAAAAAGTTATTTTTATCAACTTTGGCAAATTTTTGGCCATGATTTCATTATTTTTCTGCCCCATTCTCACTGTCTTCTTTTGGGACTTCAATCACCTATGTCTGATATTGTCCTACATGTCTCTGAGGCTCTATTCATTTTTCTACAATCTTTTTTCTCTGTTCTTCAAATGGGATAATCGTATTGGTTGATCTCTGGATTCACTGACTCTTACTTTTGCTGTCTTCTATCTGCTGTTAAGCCTCTCCAGTGAATTTTGTCATTGTATTTTGCTTTTTAATTCTAGAGTTTGCATTTGCTTCTTTTTTATAATTTCCATTTCTCTGTTGAGGTTCACTATCTATTTACTCATTAAGATCATACCTTCCTTTATTGTAAATATATTTACATATTTTCCTTTGAGTCTTTGACTATCTTTATAATAGTTGCTTTAATGTCTTTGTCTATTAAATCTAGCATCCGGGTAATCTTAGGATCAATTTCTATTGACTACTTTTGGTTTTCTATGGTTCTTTTTTTGGCTTGTCTAGTAACTTTTTGTTGTAATATTAGACACTATAGGTAATACATTGTAGAAATTCTGGATTTTGGATTCTGTTATCTTCCTCAGAAGATAGCAGTTTTTATATTTGTTCTAGTAGGCAGGTCAATTATTGCCTGTCACTTTGAATTTGTGTAGCTTTTTTGTTTTTGTTTTTTCTTTGTAGGGTAAATCTTTGGAAAATTCAAGATATTTTCCCAAGTGTTCTAACTCAGTATGCTCAACCTTCAAATTCTGTTTCCCCTGTGGATTTTGTCAAAGTTTGGCTTTAGGCTTTGTTAGGGCAAGTCTAGAATAGGCTTTTCTCTAGAGCAGTTGTTCTCAAACTTTGTACCAGAATCATCTGTAGAGCTTACTAAAAAACAAATTTCAGGGATTCTTCCCCAAAGTTTCTGATTCAGTATGTCTGAGGTGGGACCCTTGAATTTGTATTTCCAATAGTGTATCTAACAAATTTTCAGGTGATGTTGATACTGCTGATCTGGGGACAACAATTTGAGAAATACTGCTCTAGAACATGGTCCTTACTTTTAGGATGTGATCTTTCTGGTGAACCAGCTGGATGGCTGGGATGTTATCAGGAAAGTGTTAATGTTTTCCATTCAGGCTAAGCCATGACGCCAGGGTTCCCCATTGCTGCTTGAACTCTAATGTCTCTGCTCAGCTCTCAACCCCGCTGAAGCTGGTATCTGATAATCCTTGGATAATCTCACCTCATACATGTGCAACCCAGCTTTTAGCTAAGTGCTCATAGGAGACCCCCATGAAGATTTTTGGAGTCCTTTCTCTGCAAAGCTACTTTCTCCAGTGTCCTACCCTGCACATTCTGGTTGCTCAGCTGCCCCAAACTCTGAGCTCTGCCTCCTTAGCTCAGCATATCTCCTTTTTCTGCTTGGATTTGAGCTCATTGCTTTTTGGTCAGGAAATTGCCCCCAGATAAAGAGCCAGAGTGATTTGGGGGCTCACAAAAGAAGAGTGTCTCTTTCTTTAGGGACCACAGACTTGTAGTATCTCCTGGCCAATTCCTAAAACAATTGACTCATGTATTTTGTCCAGTTTAGTGATTTTTTTTTTTTTTTTTTTTGAGACAGAGCCTCACTTTGTTGCCCGGGCTAGAGGGCCGTGGCATCAGCCTACCTCACAGCAACCTCAAACTCCTGGGCCCAAGTGATCCTCCTGCCTCAGCCTCCCGAGTAGCTGGGACTACAGGCATGCGCCACCATGCCCGGCTCATT
>CAUYPO010136894.1:0-32127 GCA_963574435.1 Cheirogaleus major | reverse complement strand
GTTAGAAATGACTTATTTTTCAAGACTTGCCTATTTACTGAAGATTTTCAATTAACCAGAACCCATCTAATTAGAATCTTTGGTTAACTTGATAGTCCCCCCTTTGAATGAAGATTTTTAATAATTATAATAGCAAATATTCACACAGTACATACCCTGTGCCAGGAACATGAGCAGATTCTATTACCCCACTTTACAGATAGAAAAACTGAGGCACAGAAATGTTAAGTAACTCATCTACAGATAGTAGCTAATGGAGGTTTCAGTCTTAGGCAGCCTACATCCAGAGCCTTGGGTGAAATTAGGTGCTTAGGAAATGAATATAGATTTGATTAACTGAGAGACTACCATGCTTTGTTTAACCACTCTTGTACCATAAGCTCAATGAACTTAATGTTTGTTTCCCCAAAATTCATATGTTGAAACCCTAACCCCTAATATAATGGTATTAGAAGATGGGGACATTGAGAGTTAATTAGGTCACGAAGGTGACACCTTCATGAATGGGATTAGTGGTGTTATGAAAGTGACCTCAGAGAGCTCTCCCACCGTCTTTTCTAGCAAGTGAGAATTCAGTGAGAAGACGTCAGTCTGCAACCTGGAAGTGGGCCCTCACCAAGAGCCTACTATGCTGGCACCCTGATCTTGGACTTTCAGCCTCTAAAACAGTGAGAAATAAATTTCTGTTGTTATGTACCACCCAGTCTATGGTTCTTTGTAACAGCACCCAAATGGACTAAGACAATAAGTACACTGGGAATGTGAAGTCCATAAAAGACAAACATTTGGCCAGCTCTCTGCTAAGGCTGGAACGTCCAAGTACAAAAACATGAGGCTAACCTCTTCTGGAAGAAGTCAAGGAAGACGAGGAGGAGGAGTTGCTAAAAGCTGGAGCCAGAGCACAGCCCCGTGATGGTGCCTGCTCCAAGTCTTCTCAGCAGTCCCTGGGGCCCACTGGCACCGTGCTTTGTCACAGACACAGGTTCCAGGACTACCTCTGGTCTGAAAGTCCTTACATTCTCTGTATGTGTCCTCTGAGGGCTGAGGATAGTGTCCTCTCACCCCACTGCTCATATCCAAAGCCAGGACATTTGGGGACCAGAAAAAATCCTAATCCTTCCTCGTGTTTCTCCCTGCAGCTCCCAGGATACAAATGTGGAAAACACATCTCAGAAACAGTCTTGCTTTCCTGAAGTTCTTAAGATTCGATAGGCCTATTAAACAATATCAGAGTTCTGGCTTATATTCCTTGGAGACTGGAAATGCAGAGAGCCACCTCGCGATGTCCCCTTTTTACCTACTTTCCTCCATTCCAATTTTGATCATCAAGCTAAGCTTTCAGAGTTGACACTTTAGTTAAATGTCAATTTCCCAAATTGAAAGTCTGCACAAATGGTTAAAACCAAAAGACAATAAATACATTAAAGATGGTTATACTCGGCCCAGATCGTTAATTCCATGGGGCATCCTTAGGAAAATGTTATTTCCAACACCTGTTGGACTAAAATTACAGGGAATGTTTATCTTGGGTGACACCTCCCACTCAAAGATTTTTCTATAGAGATTCCTAGATCTCTGAAGCCCAGACAATGTACGTCTCTGTTGTTATCTTCTCTGTAGTCCATTTTCCCCATTATGCCAATTCTCTGACCTCTTCCTCCCCAAGCATACAATTAAGAACCAAGGATAAAGATACAAAGGCTCACAGGTGACCCTTGCATGATTCTAACTCAACTTGGGGAAAGCAAAGAATTGAGTTAGCAAGGCCTCTGATGTTCCCCTACACCATTTAATTACCAATTTGGTTGATACTATTTACTAAATTCAATTCTTTTCACACTGAATTGAACAGCTCTAGCATCAACCAACGCATGAACAATGTATTAGGAGTAGTTCTTATCAGTAACTAGGTTAGGTTCACTATAAGTTGTCAGGTCTTAGAATGGAACAGTCCCAGCCATAAAATGTTTACCCCCAACTACTCAAAATCATGGCCCTCTGTGATTGCTTTGAGTGCATGAAGTTTTCAACAGCTGAACTGTTCCACTGGCTTATTTATTTCTGGTTTTCAGCTCCTTTTGCAGCAAGAGAAGGAAGAAAGTATTTTAGCAACAGTGGCCTCAACATCCCAAATTCTTCCTAAGATGAAAGCAGTAGTAATTGAAATGCAATCTCATTAATGTTAGTCTTCATGGACACAAGGATAAGCTCATTAGGGAGTTAGTGGCAACCCACAAAGAAATGAACTGTGGATTCTTCTTTGATAGGCTCCTGAGTTTTTGACCAGCCTTGCTGGGATTCCCTAGGTTCTAAATGAGCCACACCAGCCTTCGCAGAGATGTCCTGGAGTGCAGAAGCAGGTGAAGAACTACAATTAAAGCTCAAGGTAAGATGCAAACACCAAGATTGTTTCAGTTCAAAGTGCTTCCTCACCGAGGCAGTGGCTCAGGTGGGAGTAATTGAGGACAGGGGAAAAACGTGACAGGTGCTAGACACCAGCCTAACAAGACCAGGCTCAGACTCTGAGGATCTGCAGGGTGGGAGAGCATTGCTCATGCTCTTTTCAGCCATGTGCGAGGAGCCGCTGCATGGTCGCCATGTAAAGTGAACCAATGGCACACCTGGATGTGGGGCTTCCAAGCAGAAAACTGTCGTGTAGGCCAGACAGCCCTCTGTCCTTCAACCCCTCTCAGATCCCCAATACTTGACAGACTTATTTGGAAAGATGATTTCCCCTCACCTGTGTCCAGTGTCCTAAGACATCAAAGGACATGGCCTTACATGGGCATTTAGACAAGGTTGGGAGAGTAACACCCGTAACCCACCTGGCCTGGGAATTATGCTCCCACTTTAAATTGAGCCATGCACAGACCATGAAACTAGCCTTTGCTCACGCAGGCAGTGTACACCTCAAAGCTGATTCAAGAGCAAGAGGAAGTTGGGGCTGCAGAGTGACTTTTCCCCTTCATTTTCAAAGAGAAAGGGAGCCAAGCTGCTCATGTGAACCTCACTCATCTTGGGCTGATAGAAGACCTCAAAGAGAAAGAACCACAGAGTTCAGAAAGGTATGCTCCCCACCTTGCCTAGCTTCTGCTATCCATCTATCTCCCTCACATCACGATCCCATGTATTCATCTGTTTCAAACTAAGCAAATGTCACTATTAACCTAGTAGGAGTCCTTGACTGATTGATTGAGGAAAGTTAATTTTATTGAAATAAGCATCACCTCTAGAACTCGAACTGTTAGCAGCTCGATCCTTGGCTCCCCATAAAAAAAGAAAGAGGCCGGGCGTGGTGGCTCACGCCTATAATCCTAGCACTCTGGGAGGCCGAGGCGGGAGGATTGCTTAAGGTCAGGAGTTTGAGACCAGCCTGAACAAGATCGAGACCCCCGTCTCTACTAAAAATAGAAAGAAATTAATTGACCAACTAAAAATATATAGAAAAAATTAGCTGGGCATGGTGGCACATGCCTATAGTCCCAGCTACTCGGGAGGCTGAGGCAGAAGGATTGCTTGAACCCAGGAGTTTGAGGTTGCTATGAGCTAGGCTGATGCCACGGCACTCTAGCCAGGGCAACAGAGTGAGACTCTGTCTCAAAAAAAAAAGAAAGGGAGAGAGAATGCTGTAATTGCTTGGTTGCTAAGCAACCATGTCTGTCAACTGCATCTGGGGGTATTTGCTTGCATTTTGCTGCTGACTTTCACTCCATATATAATATATACCAGCATGTTTATACAGCATCCTCTTGTAAATGCCCAGAAAATAAAAAAGGAAAAAACCTTTTCACTGAAATTATTCATGTGCTCAAAGCTTTTATCCATATCACTGGCGTGACTGACAATGTCATGACAGCAATCTTCCTGAATTAGTTCTTGTTTTGGTATTGTACTCCTGGGGTTGCTTTCTTTAATAAAAGAAAAAGAGCTACAATTTTATTTAAGCTTTCTATAGTCTGGCATTATAGCTGTAGCTCCCCAGTACCAATGATTAAGATGTCATGTCTATTCCAGGAATGTTTATTCTCCTAGTTGCTATCAACTTTCTAGAGAAACTACCTTTCACATGACTTTTCCCTCTCAAAAACTTTGGTTTACCTTTAGAACTAATCTGCAGGAGGGAATTTGAATGAGTTATTTTTCCATCCTGGGAGCCTTTCAGGAACCCCAAATGGCATACAATATCCTTAACACTGTTTCCCAAAGGGTATACCAAAGATCACTTATATCAAAATCAAAATTCAGGGATCAGGACTGGGAATCTGCATTTTATCAACCATCCTGCCTTCTTCCCCACCAGGTAATTTCGGTACATGCTGAAGTTTGAGCACCTTTAAAGACCTTAAATGGTTTTTATTTGCACAAATTAATGAATCTTGGGCAAATCTGCATTTTAAAATCAGAGATGGGAGTCTGGTCATCCTCTTGCTAGGGATGGGTGGCATCTCACTAGATAGAAACCATGGTGACCGCTTCTGTTTCAGTGTCTGCACATGCTCTTTGTGCAGGATTCGCTTCCTCAGATATTCGCATGTATGACTCCTTTTCACTACAGCATTGGGTCAAATTCTTCCAGGTCTTCCCCAGCCACCCTATCTAAAACACTGCCCCTCCCCAGTTACTCTCACATCATCTTTTGTAATGTCTTCACAGTACTTGACATTACTTGAAATGATCTTTTTTATGGTTTTTAATTTTTCCTTCCCCATAAGAATATAGGCTCCAAGAGAATAGGGAACCTTAACTATTCATGTTCCACACCAGTGCCTAGGACAGTGTTGGGCAGGGAGTAGGTAGGTATTCAGTAAATACTGACTAAATGAATGAGTATTACAGATACAGATTTGAGAGTCATCAACATATAAATGGAAATTGAAGTGATGAGAATGGATATAATTAAAATAAAACTGCCTAGAGCAGTGGTTCTCTATCCTAGCCATATACTAAAATCAGCTAGAAAGTTTTTTGAAATACAGGATGTCTAGACTTCACTCCAAATCTGTGAATGGGGTCTGGGCATATTTCAAAAGAGCCCCAGGTGATTCTAGTTTTAGGGAACAGTATTTAGAGAGAGAAGAACCTAGAACAGAACCCTGAGAAATTATGACATTTAAGAGATGAGCAGAAGGTGCTCCTGAAACACTGAGAATGGTCAGAGAGGTGTGGTCAGCTGCACCCAAGGAAAGAGTGGATGTTAGGAAGGGAGAAGCTGACGGGGTGTTAAGTGCTCAAGCCAGGTAAGTCACGTAAAGGACAGAAAAACATTACATTTAGCAATGTGGAGTTATAAATTATTTTAGCACATGGTTTCTCCACCTTCGTTATTGACATTTTGGGTTGGATATGTACCCAGACATACTCTGGAGACAAACAGAAATGTGGAGGAGGAGGGGTTGGAGACCTGTGGACAGGATTTTGCAGAAATTGAGAACCTGAGTTATGTAGTTAATAAGGCCACACTTGTACCCATAGGCTGTTGAGGCACAGAAATTTGGGTTATGTTGCTCAGGGACCCAAAGCTGCAGAGTGGGCAAGAGAGGAAGAACATCTTTCCTGTCTTTGGACCTTGGTGCCACAATATTAGCGGAGTCCCCAGGCAGTGCTGCTTATACTCCGGAATAACGAAACCACTCTTTTGGTTTTACTTACAGCTTTCTCTGAGGCAACACATGAGTCTAGAAGTGGTGGGACGGGTTGGGAGATAAATCTGAGTGACTCCTTATACAGGTTGAATATGCCTTACCCAAAATGCTTGGGCCAGAAGTGTTTTAACTTTCAGATTTTTTTTTCCAGATTTTGGAATATTTACATTATACATACCAGTTGAATACCCCTGATCCAAAAATCCAAAATCCAAAATGTTCCAATGAGCATTTTCAAGTGTCATTTGTTATGTAACAAGTTTTGAATTGTGGAACATTTCAGATTTTGGATTTTCAGATTAAGGATGCTTAATCTGCGCTGAATTCAGAATTGTTTGGACTACTCTAGAACTTGGGGTATGGGGAAGTGGAAGGGAGCATCTATTGAACTTTGACCTTTCTATGCTTGTTGAGAAGTTGTTGACCTCCCATTAGATCACTTCAGTAGGTTTGGGGTAGTAAATTAGAGTGGGAGGAGACAGTCTTTTTTGACCTCTAGTGGTCACAGGCTCACATGACAACGCTGAAGAGAGGAAAGGAGAGAAAAGTTCATTTTTGAGTGTTTATGATGCTAGGCACTGTTAAGCTTTACATTAGTCCTCATAGGAGCACTCTGAAGTAATAGGCATTCTTCTCTTCATTTTATAGGTGAGGAAACAGAATCAGAAATGTTAAGTAACTTGTCCAAAGTCAAAGATCAAATAAGTGATGAACTCTAGGATTAGATATCAGATTTGTGTGATTACAAAGTCTAGGCTTTTCCTTGTTTCTTTCTTTTTATTTTTAGAGACAGGGTCTTGCTCTTTCGCCCAGGCTGGAGTGCAATGGCACAGTCATAGCTCACTGCAGTCTCGAACTCCTGGGCTCAAGCCATCCTCCTGCCTCAGCTTCCCCAGTAGCTGGGACTACAGGCACATGCCACCCTGCCTGCCTAATTTTTTAATTTTTTGTATAGATGGGGTCTTGCTATGTTGCCCAGACTCGTCTCGAACTCCTGGCCTCAAGCAATCCTCTGCCTCCACCTCTCCAAGTGCTCACAGGTGTAAGCCACTGTGCCCAGCCTGGGCTTTTCCTTCTTGGTAGGGGTTATAGTTGTTGGGTTTGGTGTGGTAGGTCCTATTGCCAAAGGGAGACTGAAGCTTCGGTAGAAATAAGGGAGAAATTAAGGCAGTGTTAGAGAGCAAATAGGGTCTCTCAAAAGAATGACCCTAAAGTAGGTAGAAAGCAGGTCACCTAGGGCGAAGAGGCAGCATAGAGGATGGTTGGTTCTGATTAAACCTTAATTATTATATCTCCTGACCACTGACAGGGATTTGGTGGGGCACAGGGCAAGTTAGTAAGAGGAAATGGTCCAAGCTTTCTAACACTTTGTCCTAGTTTTCTGTCAGCAGCCCTTTCTAGGCAGAGACTCAACTCTAGCTTTGCCATCAAATTCTGGGCACAGATAAGGACTTGATTTAGGGGAGCAGGCTGGCTATCCAGAGCAGCTTTGGCTCTGTCCTTCCATCTTTCCTCTGGTGAAAGGACACTGTAGCTTAGTGGAAAGAATACCCAAGCAAGAGTGAGGAGACCTCTGATGAAGGAAACAGAAATGCAGAGAGGTGTGGTAGGTGGAGTGACATTTGTTTATTCATAGAAGGAAAGTACAGATTGTTTTCCCAGGGAAGCCTGAGAAGTGTCCTCAAGGAGGGAGTGGGGGTAGGCCGAGAGAGCTGGCTTATTTGGCAGTTTCAGTAAGGATCGGAGCTGTTTCCTGATCTTTGGCTGCCAGGGCCCTGGGACCTGTGGCCTGTGCTTTTGTGGTTTAGAGTGACGGCGGCGCAAGAAAGCAGGCGTTTTCTTTTGGTCCCCCTTGGTGGTGTGTTTGACAATAAACAAGGGGTTCAGCTTTGCAAGTCGAAAGTCTTGGATAGTTAACTCTTCTGGGTTCTCAGGCTCCTTCCAGAACCTTGTAGGCTCTGCCTTCACTTTAGTCTTAGGTTCCTCACACACAAGGAAAACCCTGTTCTTCAGCTTGTTTTTGATCCAGGGATTGGTCGAGGCACAAAGGATTAATGTTTCTTGTAGCTGCATTGAGACAAAGGCTGTCAGGCTGGCTCACTTTGGGCTTAGGCTGGAAGGAGAAGGGACACCCAAGGGAGTGGAAGCTCTAGCCACAGGCCTTTATGGCCCCAAGGAATGAGGTCAAGGGACAGTGTCTGAGGGCTCATTGCCCTCTGCTCCTGACAAAGAGCAAATGGTGACATGTGTGGGATAGGCTTGGAGAAGGGGTAGAGAAGAGGAGGAGGTGGGCAGGAATGCCTTACACTCTTCTTCACAGCCTGGTTGTCTTCTGTATCTAGCATGTCCAGGAGCAAGTGGAACACCGGTGGGCTGCGGATCCCCAGGACGCCCTGGCAAAGGCAGGGTGAGAGGGCTTGAGTATCCAGCTCCAGGAAGATGCCCTATACTCTTTCCCTTTCTAGTCCCTCTGTGAGACTCTGCAGCCTCAAGACAGGGGGAGATCTGGTTTCCCAGCTGAGATATCCCTTTCTGTGCCGTTTGGGACCACTACGTGGGATTTTAGTGCCCATGATTTGCCAGAAAGCATCAAGACAAATTTTGCAGTATCTAAGCAACACCCCGCACACCTATCTCCTGTCTCTTAGCCCACCCACCCGCAGCCCTGAAGGAAAGGCTACCTTAACTCTTGGTAGGGCTGGAATTCAAAAATAAACAACCTCCCCCAAACCTGACAGCCCTTTCTTCCCCTCAGTGACTCTGTTCCATTGCCTGCTCCCTGTGGCATCAACACATTTCTGGAATTGGGTTGCAGAAGCAGAGGCCACCTTACCAGAGAGATGACTGCTTCCTTGCGTGCAGTGGCTTCTGGGTTCATCAGTTGCCTGAGTCGGAGGGAGTAAGCATGTTGTGGTTCAGTTAAGGGACAGGGGGAGTGGGAGCGAGTCTGGTTGCTTTTTAGGACCAAGGTGAGCTGGGCATAATGCTGATAAGTAATGCTCATTTCATTCATTTTCCTCTCTTGTTGCTCAGGTCAAGAGAGGGGCTGGGAATGGGGAAAGGTACCATAGTTTGCCAGGAGGCACTAAATGGTGATCAGAACTCGTATCTGTCCAGAACTTCACCTTTTAAAAGTTCTTTTCATGTATTAACTAGAGCTTTACAGCAACCTTGAGTGGTAGGTATTATGAGCCTCTTTTTACAATAAAAAACCCGGGGGTCAAAGAGTGACTTGGTCAAGGGCACAGGCAAGAGAGAGCTGAGAACCTCTCACTGACCCCCTGCCCCCTTCCCACAGCCTAGGATTTGACCCCAGCAGCTCCCAGCCCAGGCTACTCACGCCTCCACTAACTTCGTCATCATGGGCTTCATCTTGAGCTCTTCCACAGTTGCAGCCACAGCCTGCCTCATGGCCTGCAGAAGGATCAAAGTGGGACAACAGAGAAAATGCAGGGCTGTACATGTAAGTGCTTCACAGACTTTTTGAAACACTTACTTTGCCCTCCATAGAGTCCCTGCTTTGAGTCTGGTTGAGGAAGCAGACCGGTAAATAGGCAATTGCAGTACTGTGTAGGGTGCACATGGAGGGTCTCCTAACTCAGTCTTGGGTGGTGGAAAGATTTCTTGGAGGAAGTGATGCCCCAGCTGAAACTTGGAGGGTGAATGGGAGTTCATCAGGCAGAGGGCTGGGGGCAGGCAGATTTTAGGGGCAGAGGGGAGAATGTGTACAAAAGCCTGGAGGCAAGAGAATGTGCGGAGAGATGAGGAGCTGAAAATAGTTGAGCTTCATGTGGGGACCAAATGGACTCTTCAGAGTGCCTCTGTGTAATGACACTGTGACACAGCAAAGTCAGGACATGGTCGTGCTAAGCATAGCTGGGGTGTGGCTGAGGGGGACAGTGATGAGAGATGAAGCTAGAGAGGTGGGCAATATAACACATTCCGAGGGCATTGGAGCCAGTGAAAAGTTTTATGCAGAAGTAATATAATCTCATCTGCATTTTAGAAAAATGTCTTCAGAAATGCTGTGGTCAGTTTTATAATGAGCCATAATAAAGATAAAAGCAAGGGGACATAGAGGAAGTCAGGATTGATTCTGATTGGTGATTTGGGAAAGCTTCCCATAGGAGGTGTCATTTGGACTGTTCTGGAAGGAACAATACAGTATTTTAATAGGAAAGAGAGAGGGGTTACTTATCAGTGGGAGTGAATAGTATGAGGCAGTTTTTTACCTTACAGAAGAGGGAGGGACGACTTGGCATTTTAAGCTGAGACAACTGCCTGAGCAAAGGTGACGTGGCTTGCAAACATGGACTGTGTTAGTTGCACAAGGGAGTATGTTTGGGTGAATGTGATACTTTGGGCTGGTGAGAACCAAGCCGGCAGAGGTCTCCAGAGAAGGGAAAGGAGGCAGGTTTGGACTGTCTGGGCTTGGGGGCTTTGGTCTCACTTACAACAAAGGGTTCATTATGTATCTTCTTCCTGAGCAGGTCAAATGTGATTTCCTCTAGTCCCTGTGCCTGGATCTGTTCCAGCCCAATGATCTTGAGCATCTGGGTGGCTTCAAAGCGGTCCTGAGATCAGGGGTGGGGGTGGTGTGAGAGATGAACTCCCTTCTTCATTCCCCAGCCCTATCGTGGTGCTGGGAAAGGAAGGGTCTGAGGCAGCCCAGAGCTTACGTCTAGGACACTGGAAGAACACAGCTGGTCCAGGATGGCCCTGATGACTGCAGCTGAGTACACATGCATCATCTTGACCAGCATCCTGAGTGCCTGTGAGGGGCAGAGTGGGGCAGAGTGTACAGGGCCTAGGCCTAGAAGCATCTGGATAGGTAGGTGGACTTGAGGGCTGAGACTAGAACTGGTGAGGAACGTGTGGGGTTTTTTTTTCCTTTTGCCTTTTGAATGAGAACACAAGTTTACATGTGTACGTATGTGCACATATGTAAATGAACATCCATACCCATCAAATACACACAAACATATGCACACTTATATGTCCACATGACCTCATACTCAGACACATTTATAAACACACAGAGGACTCTGCAGTGCCCTACCACCAGGACGCTAGGATCCAGACCCCACTGAGTTCAGACTGGCCTCTGTTTCCTCAGTCCTCCCCAGGAAGCCCAGCCTCCTGTCCCTCACACCTTCATCCGCTGGGTCGTGAGCCCTTTGCGCAGGAACTGCAACAAGAACTCTCGGGCCTTGTTGCTCCAGGGCTTCAGGAAACCCAAGCACAGGGCTGCCTCTAGGGCCATTTCATCTGATGACATCTTTATCAATGTGTGCAGCACAGGTACCAGCTTGTCTTTATCCCCAACTTGAGTCCTCTAAGAGGGAGACAGGAGGTGAAATGGGTTGGGATGGGGCTATGTTGTCAACCAGGCTTTGTGCTTGTTTTAATTTTAATTTTAATTTTTTAGAGATAAGGTCTCCCTCTGTCGCCCAGGCTGGAATGTAATAGCGTGATCATAGCTCACTGTAGCCTTGAACTCCTGGGCTCAGGCCATCCTCCTGCCTCAGCCTCCCCAGTAGCTGGGACTACAGGCACATACCACCATGCCAGGCTAATTTTTAAAATTTTTGTATAGATGGGGTCTCGCTATGTTGCCCAGGCTGGTCTCAAACTCCTGGCCTCAAGTGATCCTCCCCCCTCAGCCTCTCAAAGTGCTGGGATTGCAGGCATGAAAGCCACTGCTTCTGACGAGGTTTTGTGTTTTACAAGAGGACAATGCTTCCAGACCATTCTCCTTCCTCCCTAAAATGAACCTCATGCCATCAGATTATTTCACCCACGCTGTCACCTACTCATTCCTAGGTCATATCTCCTCATTTCTCTATGACTTTATCTCAGGGATGGATAAGTGCTACTCTCTTTAACACTTCTGAGGTCTTAATTCTTGGCATTAAAAACAAATAATATATGAAAGTGATCCAACACCTCTCCTCCAATAACCATGTCCTCTACTCTGCCTCAGCCACTAATCCCTCAGAGAGGTCATTACCCACAACTGCAGCTTCTCCATAATCTCCATTTCATGGATCCCACTCTCTGACCATCACCTGTTTTTCCAGCTCACCTCCAGTGCCAACAATTGTTGCTCCATAAGGACTAACAATCTATTGAGCCTGCCATTGCTCCTCACCTCCTTCCCTCTTTACCCAGCTTGAATTCCATGGTCCTGCTGTAGCCACACCTCTGCCTCGCTGTTAAGTCCTTTACCCCTCTTGCTTCTTTGTGTTCCCTTGACAGAACTGCAATCCTGGTCAAATCCAACTCTGCACTTAACTCTGTGCCTGCATTTCCTGGAGAAAAACACACAGTCATGATGACTGATCTTGCTGTCAATGCACAAACACAAACCTCATGTAAACCCGTGATGCTGCCTGGTCATCATACTGTTTTTCCCTGGGCAATTCTCTTTCTCACTCTTCCTAATTCACACCCTTTCCTCTGGAACCTCTAACACTTATTCCTCTTTCTTGCTCTCAGCTGATCACCTTGTTTTCTACCTCACTGAGAAAATAAAAGCAACTAGAGAAGATGTTCCATAGACACCTACCACGACTCTAACTTTCAACACCTGCACCCACCAAAATGGTTCCATTAAGTTAATCAATGATTCACACATTGTTAAATCCACATATCAATTCTCAGTCCTTATATTACTTGAGACAGTTGATTTTCCTGGATGTATGTTCTTCACTTGATTTTCAGAACACCACCCTCTTGGTTGTTTTCTTACCTCATTGGCCACTTCTCAATATTGATTTGTTCTTCTCCCTGACTTCCTAACATTGGGGTGTCCCAAAGCTCAATGATCTCATCTAGTTCAGTGACATTAAGTGCTATCTGCATGCTAACAACTCCCAAATTTCTTTCTCTAGTTCAGACTTTTCTCATAAACTCCAAATTGTAATATCTAACCATTTACTAGCTATCTCCCTTGGAGTTCCAGTAGTTCTCAGACATAACTTGTCCAAAATTGGACTTCTTTTATTTTAATTTATGGTTTTTTGTATTTCTTTTTATTTTTGTATTTTATTTTTACATAAACATTAGACTTCTGCTGTTACCCCCAAACCTGTCCACCTGCAGCTTTCTTGACCTTAGTTGATGAAACCATCATCTTTTCAGTTGCTAGGCCAAAAACCTTGGCTTCATCCTTATTTCCTTATTGTCTTTTACAACTCACATTCAGCCTATCTGAGCTTTACTTTTAAAATATGTCCAGAATTTAATCACTTCTTACCAACTGCATTGTGACTATTATGGTCTAAGCCACCATGACCTCTCACCAGGATTGTTCCAGTAGCCCCTAATTTTCTTCCCGCTTCCACTTTTGGGCCCCCTACTCCCAATCTTTTTGCAACACAGCAGTCAGAATGAACCCTTTGAAATATAAGGGTTATAACTCTGCTCAAAAGCCATGAATGGCTCCCTATTTCACTCAGAGTAAAAGCCCACGTACTTAAAATAGCCCTGAAGGCCACATATGATCTAGTCTCCTGTTAACTTCTTTAACCCAACCTTCATTTCCTATTGCTCTCTCTGTTTCTACTCCACTTCAGCCATACTAGCCTTCTTGCTGTTCCTCGACCATATCAAGCATGTTCCTGCCTTTGTACTGGTCCTTCTGCCTGGAATGTCTTCTCTCAGATATCCATAAGGCTTAGCCCCTCATCTTCTTTATGCCTTTGCTCAAATTCCCCTTCTAGATGAGGCCTTCCATGTCTACTGTATTTAAAATTGCAGCCCATCCCCATCCCCTCGTGGCACTCCTGATCACTCTCATCCTGCCACATAATTTCTCTCATTGTATTTGTCACTTCTAACATACTATATAATTTTCTAATTAAATTTATTGGTTACTGTGTGTTTCCCCTACTAAAATATAAGCTCTACAAGGGCAAGGATCTTTGTCTGTTTGGTTCACTGATGTATTCCAAGGGCCCAGGACAGTGCCTGGCACATGGTAGCTGGTGAATGTATATTTGCTGGATAAATGGATGAATGATGATGGATTCTCTTTTACATGGAGCAGTGATGGGATCAGAGTAAGAGAACACTAAAGGGGAAAAAACCGTGAATAGTGTCAGAGGACTCTCTTGGGCCCTCTCCCCTCTAGACAGAGGTTTTACTTTAAAAGGTTATTTTAGGGATAATAATGATGGTTATTGTTTAAAGAGCACAGGCATTGTACTAGGTGCTTTGTGTACATCATCTCATTCAATCTTCTCAACAGTACTATAAGACAATTATAGATGCTCCTTGACTTATGATGGCACTATGTCCCGATACACCCACTGTAAGTTGAAAATATTTTTAACTTATGATGGATAGGTTTATTGGGATGTAACCTCATGGTAAGCTGAGGAGTGTAGTGAATGTGTATTATTTTTGCATCATTGTAAAGTTGAAAAATTGTAAGTTGAACCATCGTAAGTCAGGGACCATCTGTACTGTCCACATTTTGAAGATGAACAAACTGGAGTTCTGCAAGTTGACTTTTCAGAGGTTGTCTGACCAGTAAGTGGTCAAGCCATATGCTTCTATTCAACTCTAGAGGGAACTTCACAAGAACAATGTCATCCTGTGTCAACACAGAGTTAGGTTACCTTCTTCCTGACCCAACCCCCAGGATAGCCAAACCTATCAATTACCTTGTCCTGCTTTGCCCCAGTTACAGACTATGCTCCCAATCACCTTATCTTTAGGGACAGCAGCCCAGGAGTTCAGAGCCATCCGTAGCCCCGCCAAAGTCTCCAACTTTTGACCTTCATTTTCTCCTTTCAACTGTGTGATGAAAGACTGGATCACGTGCTTATTCAGGCAACCTGGACAGGGAGAGTCCTCAAGTCAGAGTAGAGCCTCAGGTACTGTTTCTCTCTGCAAGAACCCATTGAACTCTACTGTTCCCGTGAGACTTAAAGTTCCAAGTAGTAGGTTCCAAGTTGTTGCCATCCTCCTGGACACCAGAGCAGCTGGCTGAGCATGAACATAATTCCAGGAGCTCTCCTTCGCCCTCCTTCCAGTTTCTTCTCCCTTTTCACCCCATCTTCCTCTCTGTGTTCAACGTACCTAGGATGGTTCCCAGACCTTGCCAAATGCTAGGTTGGGTATATGCTCCCCTCCCTTTTGTCCTTACCCAAAGGAGAAAGTGGCTGCACTTTCCTTTTCTCACCTCCCCCGACTTCCCACCCAGGGAGAGGACATACTCACCTAGGGTGGCCAGGGTTCGACAGGCCTCATTCTTCACTTTCTCTGGACCAGTTTGGGCCTAATTTAAGATGTGGGTGGTAGGAACATACAGTAAGGTGATGGAATGTCAGAGATTTAGGGATTGTCTCAGCTTAACTTTTCATTTGACAAAAGAGGAAACTGACGCCTAGAAAATGACCTGTGTACGCTCAAATACAGAATACAGGCAGGATGGTGCAGTGGAAGGAAAAAAAAAACTTGGGAGTTAAACATTTGTTCAAGCCTATCTGGTATCTAGTAGCCATTTCTTACCTCATTGGCCACTTCTCAATATTGATTTGTTCCTCCTCTTCTTGGATCAACTTGGCATCTCAGAGCTTCCATTTTCTCATTAGAAAAATACGGATACTAATATCTATTCCTAGTGTTGTCATAAGATGTAAGTGAGGTTATGGATAAGAATGCGTGCTCCAGTGGTAAACTGACATATAAGCATGGGGTGTTTTCAGTTCAGCTAGAGAATGTACTCAGTCCCAGCTTGTAGGCTTTCCTGGCTTTTCAGTCCCCAATGTCTTTTCTCTTAGAGCAGGGGGATCTTCAGATCCCCCCCCCCATCTTTTAGATCCAGCTGCTATTCCAAGAGGTCAAGGGCATGAGATGGGGGCATTCCACACACTGGTGGCTCTCTCTTTACTGGAACCTGACCCATCATCCTGGCACCTTGGGGAGCCTTGTCTGTGCCCAGATGCCCACACTCTACACATCTCAGACCCTGTTTCCTTCTTTCCTCAACTATACATGGCCCCCAGACTCACCACCTGCCGTAGTGCCTCCATGACAAACTTGTCACTGATGCCCAAGCACCCCAGAGCCTGCAGGAAGAGGGGTGGAGGACAGGGAGGAGACCTTGGACACAATCCCCAGGAGTTACCATCCTCTGGACACAGCTGGAGTTTGTACTTGGAATACCGCCCCCAACCCACCATCCACCTCAAGCAGCTTTTTATGTTCCAGCTCAGCCAACTCCTAGGTGTCACCACCGTCCTCTTCCTTGGCCACTTCTCACCTGTGCTGCATAGAGCTGCTCATCCTCTCTGGGAGAGTTCAGGCTTTCTATGAGTTCCTGCCCATCCAAGGCAGCCAGTAGAAAGGAAGAAAGAGAAAAACATGGTTATAGAACTTCAAACTAGGAGCGCATCCAATCCAATCCCTCTTCCTTCCTCCCCTCCATTTTGCAGGTAGGAACTGAGGGCTGAAGGATGGTGTGAGCCCAAGGCAGGGGGACCCCCACAGGGAGGGAATCTTTCTCTTCCCTCTTCCCACCACGGTCCTGACCTTTAATCTTCGCCACTTCCAGGGGTCCCCGGTAGGCTCTAAGGGCTTGGATGCCACCTGAGATTTTATAGTCAGCTTGCTCATGGAGAGATGGAATTTTTCGATGTGGGTACTCTCTTTGAGGTACCTGTGTGAGAAATTGCACAGGCAGTCTTTGTCCCTTTGCATCTTCCCTTCTTAGGTCACAAGCCTACCTCTGCCACGGGGCCTCAGCCCAGCTCAGAGATGGGACCAGAGCAAGACAGATGAGGGCTCGGTGATATCTACCTGAGCCCATCCAAGCTACCCTTCTACCCCAGGGTCCTCTCTGGGACCTATAGGCTGACTTGCTCCATTCCCTGGCCCACCCCTTCCTCATCCTTCCTCTCTTTCCTAGAAGATGTGGAGGGCGAGGAGAATAGGGAGGTGGGCAAAGCACACCTAGGTTGTTCTCTTATTTTCCGCAACATCTTCTGGACCTCCTGTTCCCCTCGCTGGCCATACAGGATGTGCCAGTGTGTGTAGATTTTAGGCTTCTGCGAGTAGCAATAAGGGACCGAGTTTGGCTTGCCTGGGTGCTGCCTCCAGCGCTCTGGACTTGGGGGAAATTCTTCCTTTGGCATCTGGAGGGTATGAGTGGCAGAGCAGTCAGAAGAGTCCCCTAAGCCCTTACTTGTATGGGTACAGGGAGGAAGGGATGAAGGGAGGGGAGGGCGGAGTGGGACAGATGCCTTTCAGCCTCTCATCTGGGCTGGAGTCACAGCTGCCACCTAACCCACTGCATGACTGGCACAAGTTACTTCATCCCACCAAGGTCTCAGTCTTCTCATCTGTAAAATGGAGCTAATAATTTTTTATCTGTTCCCCACTCAAGGTTGTTGTGAAGATCAAAAGAGATCCAGATCGTGAAGTCATTGGTGATCTGCAAATCAATCTGAGTACATAGTTTAGTTAGTTGACGATCTCAAAGTACTTTGCAAAGGTCATTTGGGCAGGGAGTTGAAAAAGCAATGGGTGGGGGAGATGTGGAATAAAGGTAGGGGAAAGACAGGCTGCTGCTCATTGAGATATTTATTGGAGTACCTACTATGTGCCAAGCACTGTGCTAGGTGCTAGGGTTGCTGTTGTCATCCCTGTCCTCATGGAATTTAACAGCTTAGTTGAGAAAGCAGTCTCTCTCTCTCTCTCTCTCTCTCTCTCTCTCTATCTATCTCTATCTCTCTATCTCTCTCTTTCCTTTCTGAGATGGGGTCTTGCTCTGTCACCCAGGCTGGAGTGCAATGGCACAATCATAGCTCACTGCAGGCTAAACACCTGGGCTCAAGCAATCCTCTTGCCTCAGCCTTCCGAGTCGCTGGGATCACAGGCGGAAGCCACTGTACCTAGCTCCAATTTTCTTTAAATAATCCATCTCTCAAACAACTTTGAAACTGCAGCTCTGACTGTAGTGGGGTATTTTGGGTGGGACAGGGGCTTCCTCTGAGGATTTATCTGGGATTCATCCCTGTCTCTTCTCAAGCCTTTCTATCCTTACAACAGATCTCTCTGGGCAATAGGGAAAAGGGGCCTCAGCCAGTGGTTCCCAACTTGGTGACTGAAATCATAATAAGGGTTCTGAAGTGATTGACAAGATTTCAGAAAATGGAGCATTGACTCATGGTGAGTAGGGTTGCCAGATTTAGCAAAAACAAAAACAAACAAACAAAAAACAGGACATCAAGTTAGATTTGGATTTCAGGTAATAAATGAAATATTTGGGACTTTTTTTTTTGAGACAGAGTCTCACTCTGTTGCCCTGGGTAGAGTGTAGTGGCATCGTCATAGCTCACTGCAACCTCAAACACCTGGGCTTAAGTGATCTTCCTGCCTCACCCTCCCAAGTAGCTGGGACTACAGGTGCGCACTACAATGCCCAGCTAATTTTTCTATGCTTAGTAGAGACAGGGTGTTGCTTCTGCTCAGGCTGGTCTCGAACTCCTGAGCTCAAGCAATCCTCCAGCCTTAGCCTCCCAGAGTGCTAGGATTACAGGTGTGAGCCACCTCGCCCGGCCTGGGACATGTTTGTACTAAAAAGAATTTGTTGTTTATCTGAGATTCAAATTTAACCGGGCATCCCATGTTTTATCTGGCAGCCGTAATGGTGAGGCCCCTGTGTTACCTAATATTAATAAAGGTTACTTCCATTAGTAGTCACTCCCTGCATAACCCAGACTTTATAGACTTTGTCTCATAGCATCTCTACACAGGGAGTTTGACAAAGGAAGCTCCTGAGGCCCAGAGAGGGAAAGTGACTTGTCCAAGGTCACACAGAATTAATGGCAGCTCTGGGGTGAATGTCAGTGTTCTGTGAGCTGGCCTGAACAAGAAGGGACAATTTGCTCCCCTCCTACTTTGACACAGCTCTCAGGGTAGCAAAAGTTAGGGGTCTTACCTGGTAGCGGGACAAAGGCAGGTAAATAGGAGCTGGAGCTTTTCTGAGTTCTGGCAAGAGGGGTAAGAGTGTGTGGGACAAATGAGACAGCAGTTGCAATGGTGGGTTAAAGAATCATTCATTCAGCATTTAGTGAATATTAGTACAGGTATTTCACCAGGCACCAGAGGGCTAAGCAAGGCATAATTCCCGTCTTTGAGGAGCTCATAGTATTCTTGTTTCCTGCTACTCAAAATGTGTTCCATGGAACAGCAGCATTGCCATGGCCTGGGAACTTCTCCAAAGGCAGAACCTCAAGTTCCACCTCTGACCTACTGAATCAGAGTCTTAATTTTAACAAAGCCCTAAGCGACTCCTTTGTACATTGAAGTTTGAGAATCTCTGGTCTAGCAGGGAGTTCTCAGCCTTGGCAGCATATTAGAGTTGTTAGAGGGAACTTGTAACATGCCTAGGTCCTACATCAGATGAATTCAATCAGATTCTGTGGGGATGGGGCCTAGGCATTTTGGAAACCTTTTCTGAAGATTCTAATGTGCCGCTCAGGGTGAAAACCATTGGTCTCATCTGGGTTCTGTAGCCTGAGCGTACATTAGAATCACCTGGAGGCCTTGTTGAAACATATTTCTGAGACTCATCCCCACAGCATCTGATTCACCAGATCAGAGGTGGAGTCTGAGAATTTGCACTTCCAACAAGATACGGCTGGTCCTGGGACCACATTTTGAGAACCACTGGTCTAGCTGGTGAGATGGAATGATTCTTAGCGATTAATGGAGGGTAATGAGTGTGAAGGTAGATGTAGGCGCATGTGGTACAAATGAGGGGCACCTAACCTGGCTGGGAGGATCAGGGAACGTTTTCAAGAGGAGATTGCACACAGTTGAGCCTTCGGCACAAGCAGGAGTTAGCCAGAAAGGTAAGGGGAAGAGCATCAGCCACATGGAACACCTTATGCAAAGACTTGGAGGTGTGCGAGTTGGGGCAGAGAGCAGGGTGCATGTGTGGGAGCAGAAACTGGGGAGACACACAAGTGTCCCATCTTAGGGGGCCCTGTAGGCCCTACTGAGGAGCTGGAGCCATCACAGTGTCCAAGGGCCTGCCCTGCCCTTTCCTATGGATTGACTGAACTCACTCAGACCCTTGCTTGGGAGTAGGAGCCTGGTAGCCTTTCTTTTTCAGTCCCCTGCCCCTGGCTCCATTCCTGTCCATTACAGCCTCACCTTTGGTCCTGTTCGAATATTCCAGCCAGGGGAACGTGAACATGGACTTGGAGATGTCAAAGACATAGGCTGATTTTTGAGAGGCCATCTTCTTCTCCTTCTTCTCATGGTAGGAGACCTGGGCCGCAGGAAATACAAGGCTGTCGGGGGAGTAGGGGCGCAGCTGGAGGATACCTGACCTCTGTGCCATCAGAGAGACTGGTAAGGTGTCTAGACTTCTGGAGGTAGAAGCTTCCAAGTGCTGAGCAACCAGATTGCTTTGGTAAATAGAACACATGCGTTCCATTCTTGGGCCCCAGCCTGTCTACTGGCCTGTGGACTTGAGCTAGTCACATTACCTCTCTGAGCTTCAGTTTCCTCATCTGAAAAGTGAGAAAGTCATACCTGTCTGGCTAAGTAGAGGGGCATAAAGTGGAAAAAAAAAAAAATCCGAGCATTGGTGAACTGTCAAACTCAAGTAGGCTCGTGTGAGGGTCAGGGTTTGTTCTTAGGATTGGTCATCAGGAAAATGATGGGCAAGTCCCTTTATACACGTACCTGGCAAGAGACTGAATTCTTATCCGTGGTGTAAGCAGCTGCCTTTTATTCCTCCTACTTCTGCATATTCTGTTCCCTCTACCTGTCAGTCCTTTCCCTTCCTTTCCTTTTCCTTTTTTTTTTTTTTTTTAGAAACAGGGTCTTGCTCTATTGCCCAGGCTGGAGTGCAGTGGTACAATCATAGCTTACTGTAGCCTTGAACTCCTGGGCTCGAGTGATCCTCCTGCCTCAGCCTCCTGAGTAGCTGAGACTACAGGCAAGTGCCACCATGCCCTCATAATTTTTTTCATTTTTGTAGAGATGGAGTCTTGCTCTTGCTCAGGCCGGTCTTGAACTCCAGGCCTCAAGTGAGCCTCCTGCCTCAGCCTCCCAAAGGTAACGATTGTGCTTTTTGGCTTATTTACCCCTCTATTTCACCCCCCCTCTCCAGTGTCTGGCACACAGCAGGCAGCTCACTGTAGCAAGAAAGCATGGGTCACTAAGTCATTAAACCAGGGAACTGACATGATGTTCCCTGGTGTGATGCACTGAGAAAGACATCATCCATGCGGTATTCCTACCAAAAAGTTTCACTTGAATCTAATTGTGAGGAAATAGGCAAATCCGAATTAGGAAGCATTCTACACAAATCTGATCTGCACTCCTAAAAAATATCATTGTCCTTAAAGACAAAAAGAGTATGTTAAAGGACACTAAAAAGGCATGATGGCTAAATTCAATACGTGTACTTAATTGGATTCTGGATTTTCAAAAAATAGCTATAAAGGACATTATTGGGACATCCAGGGGAATTTGATTACGGACTGTATATTGTGTCATTGTTAAGTTTTCTGAGTATGCTGCTCATTCTGTGGTTATGTAGCATGCCTTGTTATTAGGAGATACATACTGAAACTTTTAGGGCTGAAGTGATACCACACCTGCAACTTACTCTGAAATGGTTCAGAAAAAAATTTTATGTACTGACCACACACACACACACACACACAAAGCAAATGTGGTAAAATGCTAGTACTTGAATCTAACTGAAGGGTATATGGGTGTATGCTTGCAAATTTCTGTAGGTTTGAAATTTTGCAAATTAAAGGTGGAGAAAAAAAGCATGGGCTTTGTCATTAGACCTGGTGGGTTTAAATCGTAATTGTAAACCTTCTTCCCTGACTTTATTTTTCTTTGAGCTGCAGGACTTTGGGCAAATCATTTCCCTCTCCTGCCAAGGGTTTTCCTGACTACAAACAGGACTAATAATAGCACCTACCCTGTGGAGTTATGAGGCTGAAAAAGGATGATGGATTTGAGAGCTGAGCCAACGCCTGGCACGTAGTGAGCACTCGGCTGATGCTAACTGCAGCTGTGACTATACATGTTATCAATGTATATTCACATGAAGAGACACAGAGACGGGAAGGTTGGAGTATTCCCACCTTAAAAGTCCTGGTGCAGTCATGGAAAATCACAAAGTACCTCATTCTCCTTATTTGAAAGACTTGAGGCATTTGGAATTGCCATTAATTCCGTTATGGGGACAAGAGTGGTGTAACTGTTCCACTGGAGATAAGGTCAAGGGTCGGCTCAGGTGGAAAGGCCAACCCAAGTCTGAGGAGACAGGGAGGCACTGTGGCAGGGAGTGAGATAAACTCTTGGGGACTTGGGGGTGGGGATGTGGTGACAGTTGTCCCCCGCACCGCCCCAGAGTGGATGTTACTTTAACCGCTCTGCCAGGCTATGCCTCCTTCTTGGGGAGCTTTTGCTCTCAGCCCTGCTTACCAGGCAGGGCTGTGGCCCCCAAATCTAGCTGGACAGCAGACATGTGCAAGCCCCTTGACCCCTGCACCCATAATGCTCATGGGAAGGAGGGTTCCCGGGGAGGAAGTCAAACCAAGAACCAGCTTTGTAACTGCAATGAGAATTTTAATGGAAAGCCGATTTTTCATATTTGCCTGTCAGCCCTTGTGAGGAGCTGACATGGGGGCTCAGGAGCTCAGTCTTCCTTCCTTCTTTGCCTCTGGAGGCACACTGACTTCCTTCCTGGTCGCAGAGCCATGGCCAAGCCAAGGGGCCTGAAGCTCAGAGCCTAGAGACTTCCTTTTGACAAGGCAGAGCCTCAGGAGCTTGTCCAGGCTTTAGGTGGGAGAGGCTTTTACAAGTGCCACCGTGTGGTGGAATCTGTGCCCTTCCAGGAGGGGTTGGAGGCAGGGGATCGGGAGGAAGCCTTCCAAGCTGGTTAGGACAGGAGCAAGCAGCAGCAGGAGAGTTTGTGCAAGTTCGTGTTCAAGGTGCCTTCCTCCATCCTAGCTCATCTCCAAAGAGTTGATGTACTCCCGAACCCATTTCTTCTCTGGGTTGGCACACACCTGGCGGTTCTTTCGGGTGATAAAGCTGTGGGAGAGAAGAAGAGGGTGAGAGCTTGTCAGCACTGGGACAGTTTGGAGGATGAGGTGGATTAGACGCAAAAGCAAATAACGATGGTACTGGGGGTAGGGCATTTTCGGAGCTCCATAAGATTTTATTTGTGGCTTTGAAGGAGAGGACATTTCCTGTACTGTTGGATCAAAGGGCTCCAAGACCGAAGCAAATTTGTATGCATTTTAACTCTCATAAAAATACATGCAGCCTAGAAAGCTAAGGGGATTTGGAGCCTTGGAGCTCACGGTTGAGTCAGCTAACCACTAGCCTTTTCTCAGCACTTCCTCTGTTCCAGGCCCTGTGCTGGATGGTCAAGATGCAGAGAGAATAAAGTGTCCCTCAAGAACAGAGTCATGAATAAGTGGGAGACAAGAAGTACTTAAAAGAACATATGATTTGACTTTAGACAGCACAGTGCCTGGCACAGAATAGACACTCAGCAAATGAATACATGAATACAACTATGCATGGGTGGGTGGATGAAAGGACATGAACTTGAGTCTTGATTTCACCACTTATTAGTTGGATCACTGTGTGAAAATCACTCAGGGCCTCTGAGTCTATCTGCAAACCTCTAAAAGGTGGATAGGAATAATTCCTACTTTGCACAATTGTTCTGACGCTCAAATGATAATGTGTGTGAAGTTTTGAAAAATACCATTGATATGTTGTTGTTGTTAGAATGCTGTGAGACCGCTGCTTTGGGGTGGCTCAGAGAAACGGGAAACCAGAGGTCCCGGTACTGGACACTGTGGCTCAGAGAGGTTGAGGACCCTGAGATGTTGGTAATGTCAAAGCCCTTCTACCAATGGACCAGCCACCATGTGGAGGTCTGTGTGAGTTAGAGGCCTTCTCTCTACAGCTGTTGGTGGTATAAGCTGGAAGTACAAAATGTGGGGGCCTGTCTGCTGGGGGGCCTGGGGCCTTGCTAGCAGTACTGTCAGCTAACACGTTACTTCTAGATCGGCCCTGCCTCCTTGGCCCTTTCTCATTTTGGCTTCTCCGTTAGGCTATTTTCCTGCACATTTTTTTTTTTTTTAATTTGAGCATTGATTTTGCTTAAGTTAGAACACCAGATAAAATATTTCAGAGGTTCTTGCAGGAAGAAAATTAACTATTTATTGTTGTGTAGCTGTCCAGAAATTTATTTTTTAAATCTTATTGAGCCATACAGTATGCCTCGTTATTATATGTCACAACAAAGGAATTGTGTCTCAAAGAACACAGGAAATTTATAATTCTGCCTTTGCTTTTGTGATTACTATCACATTTTTGAAAATATAAATGTATTCCCTATGCTGAAGTATTATGCTCAAATATGTTCTGATTTGCTATGTACCTACCTCATTTAAATATCTTATCACTCATTCATTCTTTGGTTTAATATTTTCATCTTTTCTATAAGCATGTATCAGGGTATCTGTCAAAGTCACTAGGTTTGTGTGGTTCTCCTGATTCCATGCTTAATAGCATTTAAACAAATTTTTTAAAAGATTGTGGTAAAATGCACATAACATAAAACTTACCATCCTCTGTGTGTGAACAATTTATGAAAAAAATTTAAAAAAGAAAAAAATGTATCATTTTAATCAATTTTAAGTGTATCCTACACATTCTTGAGCCCACATGTTTTCAGACAAAGTGAAGGCTCGGGTTGTCTGGTGAGAATGAGAATTTCTTGGTTGCTCTTTAGGTGCTATCATGGATTTGCTGTCTTCATCTTTCCTGTGCCTTGCTCAGAGTCACTTGGTCTCTCTTTCTCCCGCCTCGGTGTGCAGCGATGAGAAAAGGAGCAGAAAGGGTATTCTGGGCTCCCCTGTCTCCTAGTGTTTGTTTTCATATTTGGGGTGATGTGGGAGCCTCAGACACAGCCCCTGCCCTTGTTCAACCAGGAGTCATACAGGAAATCTGCCAGACTTGCAGTGCCCTCTCCTCGGCACCCTCCGCCTGTGGCTACGAAGCCAAAAGGCCAGGAAACCAATACTTGAGGTCAATATGGAGGAAGTGGAGGTTGCTCAGGTCTCCATTTCCTCCTCCTTCTGGTAGCTTGTGAACAGCCAGAGAACAGCCCCACCTTGCGGAGTCTTCCCTCCTTGCCCATGTTTTTTGCATCCTCTACTTGCCCAACTTCCCTCTTTCCTTAAGAGCAGGTGTTCTCAAAGTTGCTGCCCTTTTCGCTGTGTTCTTTTCCGGGTCTCTGGCCCTAGGCCTGGCACACAGTGGATGCTTAATAGATGTTTACTGAATGAGTAAGTGAATGAATGAATTGCATTCATTCCTTAAGTCTCACCTATGACTTTTGTGTATATAATAATACACTTAGATGATGATGATAATAGTAAGTTAACAATTGCCTACCTACTGTGTACCAGGGAATATTCTAAGAATTTTATTATTCTCATTGAGGATGATTATGACCCAGTGAGGAAAGTGCTTCTATTACCCCATTTTGCAGATGAGGAAATTGTGGCACAGAGAAGTTAAATGAGGGGCCAGAGCTCACTAAGTGGCATAGTTGGGGTCCCTAACACAGGCAGACTAGCTCCAGAGCCAGTGCTCACCAAGACTCGGCTTCATTGCCACTTTTTTATTGGAAGCCCCCTTCCTCCTACAAGAGAATGTCACATCTCTAGTCCCTTTCCTCAGCTACCAGCCCTTCCTTTCACACTTCCTGGTGGGCATTTCCACAGGGTTGTCTTGCTGGCATCTTGATTCTTTCTTTTGTAAATAGTTCTTCCTCCAGACTTAAGGTGGTTCCACACTTCCGCGGCCACCTGGGTTGAAACCTCATTGCCATCCTCAACTCCTCTCTCTTCCTTGCTCCTGGCCTCAGATCACCTGTTAGGGCTTGCTAATTCCACTTTTAAAGGTTTCTCACTCCTGGACTGAGTGAGGTGGCTCACGCCTGTAATCCTTGCACTCTGGGGGGGCTGAGGCAGGAGGATTGCTTGAGATCGGGGGTTTGAGACCACCCTGAGCAAGAGCGAGCAAGAGCGAGACCCCATCTCTACAAAAAATATTATAGAAAAATTAGCATGGTGACGCTCGCCTGTAGTCCTAGCTGCTCAGGAAGCCCAGGTGGGAGGACCATTTGAGCCCAGGAGTCTGAGGTTTTCGTGAGATATGATGATGCCACAGCACTCTAGCGAGGGAGACAGAGTAAGACTCTGTCTCCCCCCACCCCCAAAAAAAAGAGAGAAAAGTTTCTCACTCCTGTCTCTCCTTCAGGCACTGTTCAGCCTCCAACACTACTCACACGGATAATGACAACAGCAGCTTCTTAACTGGATGCCTATTTTCTAGGCTTTCCCTGTTCCCCCTCATTTTACACTTGACAGCTCTAAAACTTTTGCTGTGTTGTCCTGACGTTGCCTACATGCCTACTCTATGTAAACCAGAGTAGAATCCTGGGGATGTTCCCTCTGCCTGCTATGCCCCTTCCCACAGGCTTTTCTCTGCCAGGCCAAATCTCTCCTCAAGCAGCACCTTTTGCAGCAAACCTTCTCTAAATCCCTTCTCCTAAACCCTGCAGCTGAATGTGTTCCCTCTCTCCTCTCTTTGTAATGTGCTTTTTTTGGGGCCTCTAGTCATGGCTGGGTCTGTCTTACCCTTCTTATTAGGTTGTCAGCCCCACAGGGATGGGCTGGGATAGTGGTTTTATTCATCTCTGCCTGCCCATAATATATGCTCTGGGAAGGATTTTTTAATTTTGAAAAATACTTGTTTTCAGATAAAATTAGTAGTGCTAAATATTACCACTATACTTTGAGAGATTCATTAGACTCAAAGTACATCTTTGAATACCTGTAACTTTGCCAGTGCCATGAAAATTTTTGGATTAGAAAACTTCACTCTCATATAGGAAACTTCACGATTGTACTATTTTTTTTAAAAGTCTCTATCTTCTTAAATTTCTTAAGGAACTATTACTAATGACTTTGCTAAAGTGGAAAAAGGAGGCTCCAGAGATAGGCTCCATCCCTCACTTACTGTGTGGCCTTGATTAAGTCAACAGACCTCTCTGAGTCTTAGTTTTGTTGCCTGAAACATGAAGAGAATTATGCACACCTGTCAGGGCCATTATGTGAAATTTAGAGATATGCACGTAAGACATGTGACGCACCGTAGGCACTTCCCTTGTTAAGAGACGGGATCTCAATCTGTTGCACAGGCCGGAGTACAGTGGCACAATCATAGCTCACTGCAGCTTCCAACTCCTGGAGTCAAGTGATCCTCCTGCCTCAGCCTCCCAAGTAGCTGGGACTACAGGCATGCGCCACCACGCCTGGCTGAGTTTTTAAAATTTTTTGTAGAGATGAGGTCTTTCTATGTTGCTCAGGCTGACCTCAAACTCCTGGCCTCAAGCTATCCTCTATCCTCCCTCCTTGGTCTCCCAAAGTGCTAGGATTACAGGTATGAGCTACCACACCCAGCTGGCACTCCCTATGTTGTAGCAATTATTATATTTTTCCAAATGTATTAGCTTGCATATTTAAAGGTAAATCTCATTTCATTATTTCTTCTCTAATGGACGATTTTTCTTTTCTTTTCTGTTCTTTTCTCTTTTTTGAGATAGGGTCTCACTCTGTTGCCCGAGCTAGAGTTTAGTGGTGTCATTATAGCTAATTGCAGCCTTCAGCCTTCTGAGCTCAAGTGATCCTCCTGCCTCCACCTCCCAAATAGCTGGGACTAGAGGCATATGCTACCACGCCTGGCTAATTTTTTCTGTTTTTTTATAGAGACGGGGTCTGGCTCTTCCTCAGGCTGGTCTCAAACTCCTGGCCTCAAGTGATCCTCTCACCTCGGCCTCCCAAAGTGCTGAGGATTACAGGCATGAGCCATTGTGCCTGGACTAGATAGTTTTTTTGTTTGTTTTTCTACTTCACTGCAATTAGGCCTCTGACCTCTGCCCTCTCCTCCCTAGTTCCTCTGAGGTTTAGGTAGATTTGATTTGGTGTGGAATATGGGCCACTCTAAGGTTCTTAACTGGAAAGGGATGACTGAGTTGATCTTCCCCTTGCAGGTGCATTCCAGATCACATTCAAATCAAAGCCATAACAGTAAAGATCGAAGTCCTAGGAACCTAGTCCATTAGAGTGGCAGGATCCTCCAAGAACACCTTGTCTTGCCCTTTTACATTATAGCTGGGGACTCTGAAGCTGGAGACGGAGGAGCCATGTCTATTTGAGCAGCTGGATGATGAGTGGGAGTGGGTAAGGTACCCTCTCAGAGGGCTCCTGGGAAGACTGGCCCTGGAAGCAAGAGGCATCCCTTTCTCACCCCCCTGGAGGGCTCCATGGGGCTGAGACTCACACGACTGCTGGGTTGGAGCACTTGCCACTGGTGTAGAAATACTCCATGATGTGGGTGCGGGGCAGTGGGCGGGAGATGTAGGCAAAGCAGCAGGGTGTGGTGTCCGAGGCATCTAGGAGAAGGAAAGAAGAAAGGAGACCCTTTTATTCAGTGGTAATATGCATTGGCCATTGTGCTGGGCACTTTATATGATTTATTTTGAAAGGACTATTATCTTCCTTAGCAGAAACTGAAGCTCAGAGAGGCAAAGTCACTTGGCCATAGATACGCAGTGGTGGAGTGGGGGATTCCATCAGAGGACTGAGAAGGTCTCCCCAAGCCCTCATCTAATCCACTTCCCATCAGGGCAGTAATGTTTATCTTCCCAGCCAGATAGAGCTGGGCTTGAATACCAATTTCCCCATTTCCTAGCTGTGTTCCCTTGGGCAACTTACTTAACCTCTCTGGGCCTCAGTTTTCCCACCTGTAAGCCAAGGACAGCTACTCAAAGAACAGGTGTGAGTACTAAATAAGATGATATATGTAAAACAGTCAGCACAATGCCTGATCCTTAGTAGGTATTTAATTAGCTTTTCTTATCCTCTGACAAGTCCCATTTTTTTCCGCTTGTGAAACGAGGGAATATGACTGTCTCAAGAGGGTTTTAGTTAAGTGTTTAGAAGTTTCTTAGAAACCTTGCCTGTGACAGGCATGAGTCAGTCATATTTCAAGGTCAGCTTGAGCTACCCATGACGACTGATATCCCCAGCATCAGGCCACACTCAGTGGGCACCTGCGGGGCTGGAGGGTGTAGATCTGCAGACACAGAAAAGCTGATCAGGGGTTCCCTGCCATAAAGCAGCTTGGAGATCTATCAGGGCCAACACGACATCTGGGTAAACAATGCATACGAATGTAAATAATGGGTTCAGACAGTATACATGCTATAGTCGAAAAGAGGGCGGCCGGGTGTGGTGGCTCACGCCTGTAATCCTAGCACTGTGGGAGGCCGAGGTGGGCAGATCGCTCAAGGTCCGGAGTTTGAAACCAGCCTGAGCAAGAGCACGCAAGACCCTGTCTCTACTAAAAATAGAAAGAAATTAATTGGCCTACTAAAAATATATACAAAAAATTAGCCAGGCATGGTGGCACATGCCTGTAGTCCCAGCTACTCAGGAGGCTGAGGCAGGAGGATCGCTTGAGCCCAGGAGTTTGAGGTTGCTGTGAGCTAGGCTGACACCACGGCACTCTAGCCCCGGCAACAAAGTGAGACTCTGTCTCAAAAAAAAAAAAAAAAACCAACAAAAAACAAAAAAAAAAACAAAAAGAAAGAAAGAAAGAAAAGAGGGCAAGGTCCGGGCCAGTTGTTGGGATGGAGTGGGCATTCTAGGTAGAGGGTCCGACCCCATGGGCTGTGGGGTCAGGACCTGGACTTACATGGGGAGGCGGACGTAGGGGCACAGAGGGCGGCAGCGATGAGGATGACAGCGAGGGCAGTGGTGAAGACCTTCATGGTGCCTGTGGGCAAAGGCTGCGGGAGATCCACGTGCTGTCTCAGGATTGTCTGCAGGGATCCTCTGCAGTGCACGCTGGCCCTTTATAGTCGAGGCTGGCCCTGTAGAGATAGGCTCCCCCCACCCAGGGGGAGTTTCCAAAATAGCCGTCAAGCTTTGGCTGATATCATAAGTGAAATTGCACAAAACGGAAAAGAAAACTGAAATAGCCTCCGGAAATTCGAGTCTCTCTCTCTCCCCCCTTCACTGCCCTCCCATCTAGAGTGAGGACTAAATAAGATGATACATGTAAAACAATCAGCACAATGCCTGATCCTTAGTAGGTATTTAATGAGCTTTTCTTATCCTCTGCCAAGCCCCATTTTTTCCATTTATGAAATGAGAGAATATGACTGTCTCAGGAGGGTTTTAATCAAGTGTTTAGAGGTTTCTTAGAAACCCTGCGTGTGACAGGCATGAGTCAGCCATGTTTCAAGGCTCCCCCTCTGCCCAGGCATTGGTGGAGGAGAGCTGCTTCCTCTGCTGGCAGCACCAGCTCACCTTCCAGGGCAGGGGTGCTCCCCAGAAAGCAGAAGCTGCTTCCTTGGGGGCAAGGAGGAGGGGCAGTTAGGACAGGATCAGAAGCCACCTGGTCTTTATTTGGTTGCCTTCAAAGTTCCTGCTCATTCATTCATTACAGATTTATCTCCCTTCTCTCATTCATGGAAGGATGTTATTTACCAGGTATTTTATCCAGGAGGGTCCTTTGGACATATAATCCCCAGAAGAGGTGAGAGCACCCACCCTGTAATTGGGGCAGTAGGTCTGAGCTGGACATTGGGGACCTTTTTACCAGATACAAGTTGGAGTGATTCCCCTTGGGGGAGCTTCTTGCTTCCATCACAGCCACAGGGTCACCCCCCTTTACTTGCTAAGTGATCTTTGGGAAAATTGCTTCATGTCTTTTTTAATGTAGTATTTTATTTACTGCCATCTCTGAAACATGCCAAAACTCATACGGTTAGTAGAACTTACTATGCTAATATGTTGCTGAACATGACAAATTTCTTCAAAAGTTATTTTAAGGCAGTGTCTTCATTTCATTCTTGAGGAATCTGCATATGAACATTACATTTAGGTGGTAAAATTCAGCTTACAAGTATAAGATAAATATCAACTAATATCACACTTCTGGCTTACTGGAAAATACAAGTTGTGACAGTCATGCGTAACACCTTGGTTAAGAGAGAAAATGGGCAGGGGTGTCCCAGAGTTATGCAAAGATTTTATGGTTCGAATAATCCTTAGCCCTTCTGTAAAACTATAGATGTGAAATATGTAGTAAATATTTCTGTAATATGGTGGTTTCAGTCCATTATAGTGATCATCATTTCATTCATGCATTCAAATGACGGCTGTTGTTTCTGATCACTGAAAACCAGATTTTGCAAAGCTAGTCATTGCTCAGCAAGCTGATGATATTACAAATCTCTTACATTAAAAGTTACAGCTTAAATCTAGAAAAGTTAAGGTAAAGCATACTTATTCATAATTACCTTTTTAGATATAAGAAGACTATGCTACTATACATAATCAGGCATATTGTGGTGTATAGTTAATTCCAGTCACCATATTTTATATTTATTGGTCATCAACAGCACAAATTTTATGCTCCAAAAGAAATATATTGATCTATTAAAAATGATTACATTTCATTTTCTTTTAAAGACAGATGAACTAAATTGATGGAAGAACTGGCTTTTCTTGATATCTCATTTTCAAATTACTGACACAAATTTCTCAGAGAATTATATATTTTACTCAACATCAAACAATTCACAAAAGTTTCCAAGATAGATGCAGTTCTTTATTTCCAAAAATAAATAAAGGCTTTCTCAATGAAAGCATTTACATTCCTAGCTCTCTAAAGTAAACATTAAAAAGAAAATACAAAAACGATCTGTTGGCTTTTGAATAGTCCACTTAGTTACATAAAGTATTTTCTGTCCCAACATTTTCTCAAATTCAAAAGATATTTACTTCCTAACAACATGACAAAGAGAATCCTCATTTCAAACCGTTCAGTCTGCTTTCATGGCAACACTGTGGGATTCTTTGGCTACCAATAAGTCGCATTAGTTGACCGTGGAATTTCTCAATTTTCTTTACATCTTGAGCTTGATCTATTCTATACATCAAACAAACTAAATCATCTGTTACTTTAATACACACACTCCCACCTGAATGCCTGTGTTTGAGAAGCATGTGCGCCTTCACAGGGTCAGCAAGGTAGAGGTTCTCGGCCGAGAGGCTGAACTCCTCCCAAGGCTGATACTGCGGCATCGTAGCCCAGGGTGGAACAGGAGAGAGTTAGGACCCCAGGAGCAGGCCCACCTACCTACTCACCCACCTCCCTACCTACCTACCTGCTGTGGCCACTGACCGACACAGCAGTCCCTGCTTGGGGTCTTTAATGTCTTTGAGTTCTATTTCCTTATTTATAAAGTAGGATATTTGGTTACAGGCTTGTTGAGAAGTGTCGGGGGGAGATCTCTTGCAGCATACACTACCATTATTAGCTACCA